>JAPKLW010000804.1:0-50573 GCA_026898455.1 Plectranthus barbatus | reverse complement strand
GGTTCACGAAATTGAACCTTTTTCCCTCTGGAGTGTTCAGTGGCATTAAACGCTCCGGATTGCAGCATCTCAGCAAGCTTGGCATCAGACATTGCTTCCTCTTCCAGCACAATCTTCCTACTTTGATCGACTCTGGGAACGGTGGCAGGAATTCGTTCATCTTCCTTTGTTTTTCCTTTGTTAGCAGTCTCAACTGCTATTTTTCCTTTCTTTGCTGCTTTGTCCAACGTCTCAGCAACTTCCTTGTCCACTTTCTCACCAGTAGCATTCTTTTGAGCTTCACGCTCATCATAAGATTGCTTGATTTGTTCGAAGTTTCGATCTCTTGCCTCAAATGTGATCCTATCGACCTCCTTCCTGTACTGCTTGGTCTCAACTATCTTCTTCTCAGTGTCACGTTTCCTCTTGGTTGCCCTTATACCTTTGAGACGATCCTCAACACACTTAGAGGATAAAGGAGTGTTGTCCAATTCTGTTTCAACAGCAGCCTGCTTAGCAATGGTTTTCTTCTTAGCATCTTCCTTCTCTGCTGCTTTCATTTCAACTTCCTTTAGATCAGCGGTCTTGAAGAGACGTTTACGAGTCCTCTTCTTTCCAGGAGATACAATCTCTATTCGCTCCCATTTAGAAATTGGTTTGACAAGCTAACCCAGAATGAGTGTTGATTGTTCGGAGGCTTTCTTGGCCATGATTTCATCTATCTTTTCAGTTGGGAGATCACCTAGCTGCACAATCTCCTCAAGATGCTGAAAGCATTGCTCTGTTTCAGCATTCTTGGTTAGCGCGGCAATTTCCTCAGCAGACAGAGGAGAAGCTTGCTGCAATACTTGATATCCCAAGGAACGTTCATCAACTTCTTCATTGGAAGTAGGTTTGTCTATATCCACATTTGACTTGCCTCAACTTCTTAGGTCTCTTAAAGTCGAAGGGTTTGGCTTCCTTCTTCGTCAAAGGAATGAAATCGGTAGAGAGGAGCTTCACACCATGATCGACCTTCTTGGTGCCCAACATTATCTCCAAGAATTTGCTGATCTTCAAACCAAAGTTGACATTTGAAGAAAATGTCCCATCCACTGACATATGGTCGTTCTTTCGAGCATGCTCTACCCATCGCTCGTAAAAGAACTCAGCCCAATTTCCTTTCACCTTGTCTACGAGGGCAATCGTGACCACATACTTCTTAGCAGATAATTCTGAATAAGACCCAGCATCACACTGGAACATCTTGATAACCAATTCAGCGAGGATTTTGAATTCCTCCTTCAAGGTGTTGATGGGGGTGGCTACCCTAAATGAAATAATCTGCCCTTTCCTATCCTTCATATCACCGGGCTTTCTCCACAAGTTCCATCTCCTCTCCATTTCTCCAATATCGTTGACCTTATATTGAGATATCCTTTCTCCATGTTTCGGAGCCCAAATATCTTATCAAGAACCTCTGCATTCACGTCAATAATATTGCCATAGACGGAGGTTTTGAACGACTTTTTAACATCATCCATCACAGCCCTAGCGTAAAATTCAGATACCATGTGCGGGTGAAAGTGTTCGGGTTCAGCAGATAAATACTTTATTACCTGCTCGCTATCCAGAATATCCATTATCCAGTCTGGAATGTGGGAAGGAGCGAGAGGCATATACATAATCCGGTCCTTCATGATTTGGGCCAACCTTCTCTGTTCTTTTGTATGGCCGGTCTGTTCTTTTTTTCCGAGCCTAGATCACGAGCTGACCATAAGGAATTGAGTCGTTGATATCCTCCTTCTTCACAATTCCCGTAAATCCCGGTGCATGTCGTACATGCAGGGGTGAACCAGTAATGGGTGGTAAAGTATAAATGGGGGCCGCACTGGTTTCAGAGATATGATTATCGGAAATAGACTTCTGGGTAGATGATGATTCAGGATTGGTAGCCATTTTAGAGAACAACTTCGGGTATCGGAGATATTTTGAGAAGTATAGAGAAGAAATGAGGGCTTGAGGGTTTGAGAGGTAGGGTTTCTGATTTGGGTTTCGAAGAAAAAGAATATGAACAGTGATGATGGTTTGAGTTTATACCTTTGGATGTAAGATCCAACGGTTGAGGGAGTTTCTGCAAAGAGTTAAATCAACAGTTCAGATCCACCACGTCTTTTCGTAAGGCCTCCCATGCTCCGAGAAAAACTTGAGTACTTTTGACGTGGCGCTTCCCTATTCAGCGCAGCCATCTGTGTGCATTAAATGCGATGGGTCCCATCAATTTGAATTTCAGATTTCCCGCCTCGAAGTGTGAGATTGCTGAGACCATAGACCCAGTAGAGTGCCATCGAGGACAGCAATGAAGACTGTAGCTCAGCATCCAAAGCTTAGCAGAAGATATGCTATCTTTTCTTCTTGATTCATTAGCATACTCGGAATATCTACCGAGACTCAGCAGTCAATATTTTGATGAGTGTCTCGAGCCTTTTGCTGACTTGACCACCTTCCGTCACTGCTGACTTTGATTAGACCTTCCATGCACACTTGTCGATCCCTCTCCTCGCGACGCTTCGAATTCCGAGAGATGACATGAATCATTGAAGTCTTCAGAAAGATTTTACGACTAGTCATTATGTAGGAACATGATCATTATTCTCCTTATAAATACCACCCTTGGTGATGACCCTTATCTTCACACTTCTGCCTTTCAACTTTCTCTTCCCTTGCAATCTTTCAACCAGAAACACTTCTTTCTACAAACATGAATTCTCCACAGCAAGTAGACATCCGAAGGAATCAAATACTAAATAAGTCTGGCTTGTACACAGAGTACGAGTCGGACTATACGGTGGTCGAGGAGGTTATGGCCGCCGTCAGGCAGAACGGGCTTGAACAGTTCGTCTGCGCCACCCCCCGCCACTTCCAAGAGGCTCACCTCCAGGAGTTCCTCCGCACATGTGCGCAGGAGGAGGGTGCTATCTATGGCATCTTCCAAAACCAACTCATACGCTGGACACCCACTTTTTTCTCGAGACTTCGGCCTTCGCCGGGGTCCTATGTCGATCTTGGACTACCGCAGGGGGGAGACTGATGGGTTTTGTATACTGAAAGCATTTATTACAATGTGTATACAACGGTTTATTTCTCCTATCTGTTAACAATCGTACATGTATGAACTATGGTATCCTCTTGTCTCACCGATAGGGACGATCATACGGCGTGTTGTAGATCGCAGAAGACAGTATGATCACTTGACCTAGTGAGATCACAGCCGAGACAGCGTATGAGGATACGTCTGTCCGGATGGCTGCGGCATTGTCGGAATAAGTAGTCTGTCTTGGTTACTTGACATGCTGGTACGCAGAGGTGGCGTATTGATGGACCGCAGTGAGATATATTCGTCTGTCTGACATCAGCGATTAAAAGATCTCGTTATATTGATTGAGTCCAAACCCTAACGAAGGTTCAGGGGTTTGCACGGGTTGACTGTTGCTTTGACTTGCCATGGTGGAGAGCCAACACAGCGCGCTCGTATATCCGCATCTTGGGTAACAGCAGTTCGTGTAGTAACGCCTGAGACTGAACTTAGGTAACCATATCCGAGTAATAGGATGGGGACATTCCCTGAGGAGCTCAATAACATTCATCGTGCCAAAGTCCTGCAGGCTGATTAAGTTCAGGCACGAGTGATAAGGTTTGAGTGGTACTACTCAGGAATAATAAGATATTAATTAATTGTAGTTAGAGCTTGTCAGAGGCTCCGATTTATTAATGGATGTCCGGTAACCTTAAATATGAGGATTCTCAATTAATACAACCTGTTCTCACAACGTGGTAATAAAGGGGTAGGTCAGTATTAATTCTGTGGTGAAAAAGAATTAATATTAATTAATTAATTGTGTCCTGGGTTGTGGACATGGGAATTAATTAATTTATAGGCCCACTTTATTATTTGCATTAGGTCCCAGGTCTGGCCCAACAAGTGTGTTGAATTGAGCCCAAATTGGCCCATTAGGGTTTCTAACCCTAGGTCTATAAATAGACAGCTCTCTCTCATAAGTTGTAACACAGTTGAAACACAAACCCTAGAGAGAGAGAGGTGGGTGCCGTTTTTGGTGAGAAGAGGGAGGAGAATTTCGATTCTGGTCCTGCTCAAGTCACAGATCTACGGAGTCCTCACCAGTAGTAGATCTGTCCAGCAACGGGACACAGATCTGAAGACCTGATCTGGAGAACAACAAATTTCTTCTTTCCCTTTCTTTATTCTCGATTTTCTCTAGTAATTAGTATTCTAATTTCTGTTTCCGCAGAGAAATCGGATTGCGTGGTTGAATTAGTTCTTGGAATTCGAACGCAAAAGATCGGTACAGACCCTACGGATTTACGGTAATCTCTCAATCCACATTCTTGTATTTAATTCATAGGAGCATGCTAGGGTTTTGAGAATATTTAATTATGGGCAATATCCATAGATCGATCCGGTTCAGTTTGGTTTTGGTGATTCGGTTCACGGAAAAACCCTACAGAGACAGCACCCGAATGGTCGTCATGGGAGATATGGAAGCACTCTCCCTTGTTCGAGTTCAGCCCAACAGTCTCTGCGTCCGGTCTCCGAACTCCGTACTGGGTGATGTTCCGCATCATCCACAACATGGTCGTTGGCTATGACGAGGATGACTGGAATTTCTCTAGTGAGGTCTGGAGGGCCATGATGGCCTTGGACGATAGGGCGGAGGTAGACTGGGATGCTTTCTTCTTCGAAGGCGTCCGGGACTGCGTCGCATTTTATCCAGCGGTGCCCCTCCCATGCGGCATGCAGCTTAGCTGGCTACTGGAACAGAGATTTCCAGATATAGCTGCAGGTCACTCCAACCTAAGGGAAACTGACTTCTTTCCCTTCAGGCCTCGCTCCCCCTACTAACTGAAGTCATTGTAATTTTCTTTCTCCTTTTTATGTAAATATATTTTATATGAATGAATGAATCTTTTCTTCAACTGCGTTGTGTTTTTTTTCGGCATCTCTCATGTAATCACATAATCTTCATAAACTTCAGCAAATCAACTTAATGATTTTCGAATATTCCCTCCAAGCAATAAGAACATCTTAAAATGTTAAGACTTAAGAATCCCTAGCCTTCGGCTTTGACCATCTGCTGAGCAGATTCATCATCTCTGCTGATTATCTAGCAAAGATTCTCCATTTCTGCTGTCATCCTAGCAGACTTCTCTTCAGCAGAGATACTCAGCAGCGAGTAAACATAAGTTGGGATTCGTTTTCCACACTCCTTCCAGAAATCCAAGAAGCCCAGAAAGAATGAGAATAGCATCTCATTCATCCACAGTATCGTCTAACTTCATAAGGCCCAACTTGATACACAACTCCTTGAATCTTGTCTCTGCTAGAGGCTTAGTAATGATATCAGCAATCTGATCCTCCTTGCATATGTATTGAATATCAATATCCTTCTTCTCCTGATGATCTCGAATAAAATGATGTCGGATATCGATATGTTTTGTCCTCGAATGATGCACAGGATTCTTCGTAATGCACATAGCACTATTGTTGTCGCAGAAAATTGGCACACATTCAGGAAGGATACCATAATCCTGTAGTTGCTTCCGAATCCATAAAATTTGCGTGCAACAGCTAGCAGCTGCAACGTACTCTGCTTCGGTGGTCGACGTAGCTACAGAATGCTGCTTCTTGCTGAACCAACTGATCAGCTTGTGCCTAAGAAATTGGCAAGTGCCACTGGTGCTTTTCCTATCAATCTTGCACCCTCCAAAAGCTGAATCCAAGTAAGCACTCAACTTTAGGCTATCAGATCTTGGATACCAAGTCCCAAGACCTTCTGTGCACTTGAGATACCTTACAATACGCTTAGCAGTATCCAGATGCGTCTTCTTAGGGTTGGCTTGGTATATCGCATATAATCCCACAGCATATGAAATATCTAGTCTGTTGGCAGTGAGATATAGCAGAGAACCAATAATACCACAATAAAGGGTGGGATTCACATCATCTCCCTCCTTTTCAAGAGCTGCTATGCACGTAGTGCTTATCGGAATTCGCAGACCTTGGTCTTCTCAGGACAATATTTTGCAATTAAATTGCGTGTGTATTTCCTTTGATAGATAAAAATCCCTTCACTGGTCATGAGCCTGGAGTCACATAGATCTTGAATCTTTGATCCAAATATAATGTCATCTACATATATCTGAACTAGGAGAATACTTCCTTCATCTTCGATCCGAAAGAGAGTTTGATCAATCCTCCCTTTCTTGAAACCATTTGAGAGCAGGAACTTGGATAGAATTCCATACCATGCTCTTGGTGCTTGCTTCAAACCATATAAGGCTTTCCTAAGCCAGTATACTTGGTTTCGTTGTTCGAAGCCCCGTGGTTGCTCAACATAGACTTGAAGGGATTCGTGAACTGAATCACGAAGTCCGTTTGCCAAGGATCGTTAATTGGAATATCAAAATAAATTGTTATGCCTATGATTAATCCTAGCATGCTCCTATTGAATATGCATAAGGAGGTTTATGAGGAATACCTGGATTGCGAAACCCTGAAGAACGAGTGCGCGGAGATGCCTCTTGATCTTTTCCCACGCACAAATATTTAATTCCTAACAGATTGAGGATATAAATCTATGAAAATTATTAAGCAATTTTCGAAAACAAGAAGGAGAGAGAAGAAGAAGATAATCCTCATGATCTGATCTTCTGATCTGTATCCCAACTCAATCTGAATATCTGGTGAAGATTTCCTTCAGATTCCTTGCCCGGTTGAGAAGCAGAATTTCCTCCTCGTTTCTCAGATCTAGTCGATCACCACAGCTCCCAAAACCTGGTTTGCTGTGTGCAACTTATGATCTTGTGGTGTGTTGAGATATGAGGAACTGAGGCCTATTAATAGGAAAATACTGGACTTCTGTTGGGCTTGAGTTTCATGGGCCAGACCAGGGACCAGAATGCAAATAGCAAATAAGGCCTATCAATTACTTAATTCCCATATTCAACCCAGAATATAATTAATTAATTAATATTGATTCATTCCACCAGAGAATCAATACTATCCTACCTATTTGCTACCACGTTTTGAGGTACGGGTTGCATGGGCTCGGTATATCTCCACATTTAAGGATACTGACATTCGTTAATTAATTTAAGCTCTGACAAGCTATTTAATTAATTAACATCTTATATTCCTGAGTCAATCCACTCAAACCTTTTCACTTATGCTTGAACTTAATCAGCCTGCAGGACTTTAAAATAACGAACCTTTTGAGCTGCTCAGGGAATGTCACCATCCTATACTGGATGTGGTTACCTAGTTCCAGTAGCAGATAGTCATACACAAATTGCTATTACCCAAGATACAGATATACAAGCTCAACTAGAGCCTTTCACTGCAACTCAAAGTAATACACAATGTGCATATACTTCTGTACCTTCATATAGGCTTAGGATCTCATCAAGCCATAGAGATCTAGATTCTTTTAATGTCAGATAAAAGAATCGATCTCAACTTAGGTCCTTATCAATGTGTGCCCCACACCAGCATACCAAGCCATCCAAGACAAGATGCTTATTACTGCGTATGCTGCGGCCTACACTGACAGTTTGTCCTGGAACTATCTCAACTGTGATAACCATTTATATCTCGCTAGGTCAAACGATCCATACGATCTTCCGTGATCTACTACACACCGTATGATCTCCCTATCGACGGGATAAGAGGATAATTGCATTTGCGACACATGTTTGTTTATTCAGATAGGAGATGAACATACAACATTTATGATTCCCAGTATATTAACCAATCGACCTTGTACATAATATACCAATCATAATGCTTTTAGTATATAAATCCATCAAGACTTCCTCCTTGAGCTCACCATTCAGAAACGCACTCTTTACGTCCATCTGCATAACGGAGAATTCATGGTGTGCAGCTTATGCAAGGAACAACCTTATTGCTTCCAAACGAGCCACCGGAGCAAATGTCTCATCATAGTCAATGCCTTCGCATTGTCTATATCCTTTGGCTACGAGGCGCGCTTTATTTCTGACAACCATGCCGGTCTCATCCTTTTTGTTTTTGAACACCCACTTGGTGCCAATAACACTTTGATGTTCTGGCCTGTCCACTAAGTCCCACACATGATTGCGTGTGAATTCAGCAAGCTCCTCATGCATAGCATTCACCCAATTTGGACATCGTAGAGCATCCTCTACCTTGCTTGGCTTCTCATGTGATATATAGCAAGCGAGCATCGCATTGCCTTGCCTTGTTAGGATAGGATCATTAATATCTCCAAGAACATTATCAAGAGAATGAGCGTGCAACCATGCTGGTCTTTTGGGAACTGGAACTTCAGCATTTCCTTCTCCTGCTAGGTCGTTGTCTGCTACAACATTCTCTCCAGCACCCGCCTGGTGCTCAGCATTTCGATTATCAGCAATATGGTCTTCAGCATCAGGGACATCAGCAACCGGTATCTCAGCAGCTGGAGCCTCTGCTACGGGATCTTCAGGAACATGAATTTCTTCAGCAAGTATCTCAGTAGCTGGAATCTCAGCAGCTCCTCTGCCAAGACCTTCAGCAGCATCTAGTCCTTCATCCGCAATAGGAGGTGACCTTGATATCTCCTCCTCTTCATCATCGAGCAATTCCAAGATATCTGTATTATCATTGAGATGAATAGGTGTGGCCTCAGCATGATCATTAGCATCACTGGCCCGGTCAGCAGTCTGGTCTCCTGCTGAGTGCGTCCGGTTTGGATTGCAGTCATTCATAGACTTAGTCGGATCAATACGCATATTTTCGAAAGAATTTAAGAAAGATTGATCATTGACATCATTAGTCTCATGATTGTTATCCTTCTTTTCTTTTATGGCTCTGCGCACCAAAGTATACTCATCAAAAATAACATTGCATGTTATTTCCACAATTCTGATAGTCTTGTTTAATACTCTATAGCCTTTGTGAGTAGGGTGACCGTATCCAAGGAATACACCCTCATCTGAATTTGGCAAAAAAGTATTAAGTTTTGACTTCCCATTATTATGGATATAACATGTCGAACCAAATGCACGAAGATACGCTATAGAGGGCTTATGACCGTTATACACTTCATAAGGAGTCTTGTTAAATCTGCTAGTAATAGCACTCCTATTCTGTGTATAGCAAGCCGTCATAACTGCTTCACCCCAATACTTAGTTGACAGCTCAGAGTCTGCTAACATTGATCGAACGGTCTCCTTCAACGTCCGATTCCTTCTTTCTGCTAGCCCATTCTGCTGAGGAGTCCTAGCGGTGGACTTTTCATGTGCAATACCAGCTTGAGCACAGAAATCCATGAGTACTCCATTACAGAATTTTGTTCCATTATCAGAGCGAATCCTCTTCACTGTGAATTCTTTGCTGTTTTGCTCTTTGAGGATTAACTCCGGTAGAATGAGCTTTACTTCGTCTTTGGTCTTTAATAAGCGAACTCACGTATACCTGGAAAAGTCATCAACCACCACAAGAGTATAAATCCTTTTACTTACAATGGGTGGAGTGACAGGGCCAAAGAGATCCATATGTAGTAGCTCTAGGATCCTTTGCGAAGTGGCCTTCTCAGGGTTAGACTTAAATGATGCTCTGGTCTGTTTTCCTTGTTGACATGCTTTGCACACCCCTTCTTTGCGAAGAGTTTCAGCGGGCAGACCTACAACAAGCTTGTTCTTGGCAAGGTAGTTAATAGTTTTAAAATTTAAATGGTTGAACCTCTTGTGCCACAGCCATGTTGTCTCTTCCTTACTCAAGGCTAAGAAGCATGAATGTAGTTGACCACTCTGCCAATCAACAATGTATAGGCCACCCTTGCGGATGCCTCTGAGCTTCACATCACCTGTAACAGTGTCAGCAATAGAACAACCAATATTGACAAAGGATACATTGTACCCATTCTCGCATAGTTGACTTATGCTCAGTAAATTGTGTTTCAGGTTGGAAACAAGTGCTACGATGATGATTCTCAATCCATTACGCTCAATGCACCCTCTTCCACCAACTTTGCCTTCGCTGTTATCTCCGAACTTGACTTTGGGGCCATAATAGAATCTTTGAATATCTGAAAATAACCCCTTATTCCCGGTAATATGTGCGGAGCAGCCGCTATCAAGGATCCATTCATTTTCTATATATGACGCTTTAGCACTTGGATCCTGTCCCTGCAAAATAATCAATCAAGTTGATTTAGGTACCCGTATAGCTTCGGGTCCTTCGGGATTAGCATGGATCATGATTTCTTTTGGAATCCACATTTTGGTGATCTTCAAGATTTTCTTCTTGATTTCACCCTTCACCACCTTCTCAACCTTAGGTTTAATATGCTTAACATTGCTAGATCTAGGTGATGTGGTGTGCTTAGCTGTCCTTGCCCTTTGAAATGAAAATGAGTTAGGCTCAGGCCTTACATAGGTGTTTCTCCTATGTAAAGTGTTCTGCCTATACGACGGTCTTACATCAGTATAATGAACTTGATTGCTCTTGTGAAAGGTAGGATTTGCTATCCTAGCGTTAGAAACATAACGCTCAACATTCCTTGGTATAGCTGAATATGGTTTAGCATAAGCTCTCTGATTTCTCTGCTGTGGTCCAGCAGGTACATACCTAGCATTCGTCCTTTCGATTATCTGCTGAGGTCCAGTAGATACGTGCTTAGCATTCATCTTTTGGTTCCTCTGCTGAGGTCCGACAGATGTATGCTTAGCAGATCCTGATTGGAACCTCTGTTGAGATCTAGCAGACGAATGCTTAGCAGACTCTTGCTGGAACCTCTGCTGAGACTCAACAGATGCATTCTGCTTATATCCATTCTTCTGCTTAGCATCCTGCTTAGAATTTGAAGATTCAGCAGTAACTTTCCCTTTTCCTTTGTCAGCAGCGATATTTCCAGTAGAAACAAATAAGATCGGTTTCTGCTTAGAGGAACTAGCATGAATATTCAGAGTCTTTCTAGAAGATTCACATCCAAGGCCAGACTTATCTTTATGATGTCTTTGCTGGCTAACAATGACATTGAGAACTGCCCTGCTGGATGTATATGTATAGATGCAATCCTCTCTAGGTTTATTTTTCAAAGCAAGATTTTCTTTCTCTAATTTTTGAAAATTTTCTGAAAGTTGAGAAAAATCTGCTTTCAGTTTTAAAAGTTCCTCACTATCTGACCTTAGTCTTTCGACTTCCTTGGTCAAGGATTCAACATTTAATCTAAGTGAGGCATTTTCACCGACAATAGCATTTTTGATCTCATACATCTTAGAGAATTCAATTGAAAGCTTCGTCAAATAGTTTTCTTCGAAATCTGGAAAAGATTCCTCCGATTCATCCATGATTACTATGCTAGGAATGCTGGTAATTTGTACCTCATTTTTGTCTGTGGCAAGAGCAGATTCTCCACTCTGCTCAACATCAACATCAGCATCAGCAAATTGATCTTCGATGAAATTTTCCATCAGGACTTGAAGAGCTTCCTCATTATCTTCTTCTGAGGAATTGTAGTATTCCTCATCGTCATCTGGAATGTCAGGTACCTTTGTCCTTGTCAGCAATGCTCTGGTTACAGCTTTGACAGCACGCTTCTCGAAACACTTCTTCAACCGATCTCTTTCCTCTTTGCTGACCTTTGGACACTCGTGCTTAAGGTGATCTGGCGATCCACATTCGAAGCAAGTCCTGGGCTTTCGCTCTGCTGAGCGGAAAGAGGTTGATGTTTGCTTAGCTTCTTTAGCTTCCTTCTCGGCTTTGGCTTCCATCATCAACTTTTGGAGCTTCTTCATTTGCTCTTCCAGTTCACTGATCTTTAAATTAACAGGTTGGGAACCTGAGGTTGAAACAGTCTCCTTTGCTAGTGATGCTGGTGCAAATCTCTCCTGATTATGGAACGGCTTTCTGGGTGACTTCCACTTGTGTCCATCCTTCTTGACAAAGTATGCCAAGTCCTCATGGTTTCCAGCATTTGATGCAGTAGGTTGTGCCATAGCAGCCTCATTTTTCTTAGATTGCTGGATTATGAACTCATGAGCTTTCAGCTGTGAAAACACTTCAGCAGTCGACATTTGACTGAGATCCTTCTCACTTAGGCTTGTCATCTTAACAAACCAATCACTCTTTGGGAAGAGTTTGGATATTATTTTATTGTTCATCTCCCCATTATCATAGGTTTTGCCCACATTTTTGAGCTCGCCCACAATCGTATTGAATCTGTCCTCCATGGATTGAATGGTTTCTCTAGGATTCATTGAAAATGACTCATACTTGTCCACAACCACTTGGAGTTTATTACGTTTCATCTGCTCAGTTTCCACAGAGCATTTGCACAGATAATCCCACATATCTTTGGTTGTCTTGTTTTCTAGAATTTTGTCTGCCAACAAAGGGGGTAGGCAGTCAATGATTAGCTTCATGGCAACGTACTACAGCTGACCCCTTTTCTTGTCTTCCAGTGTCCATTCCACATAAGGCTTTGGTACCATCTCTGGACGTGGTTGGCCATCAGCAGGTGGGGCTACTGAGGTATTGACCTTCATGATTTCTATAGGGCCTTTCTCCAGCACATCCCTCATCTCCGGATGAATACTTTGGAGTTGAATCATGGCCAATATCTTCCAGGACTTGAACTTCTCCTTGTTATACTTGGGAAGATCATGATTAGTCATCTTGTTATCCTTCACCTGAGCTAGACAAACACAAAAAATAGAGTAACAGCGCAAGGAAAGCTAAGATCTAGGTCTTAAGCGACTCAAAGCAGTCGGTTTTTCAACCTCCTGCTCTGATACCACTTGTTGGTCCCTAAGATCAAAGTCGTCGTGATTAAGATAAAACTCTCACACGAATTGCAGCAGAAGATTAAAACGTTCACTTGCATTTTAAGTTATTTTCAAAGATTATTTAGCTCAACTAGACTTAGGTTTTCTTGTAGATATACGCTAGCAACTCTGTTGCTAGGTTTCAAAACACAGTTCAATGTTAAGCAATAAAATAGTAAACAAGATAAAGACACCGAGTTTATAGTGGTTCGATCAAAAGATCTACGTCCACTCCTTAGACGAAGAATTTCACTAAGTAAGTATACGGTGTACAAGGGTTCGCCTCTCAAGTAAAGCAGGCAGTGAACTTTCGGGCTGGCTACTTCACGGCTATCCTCCGTTACTCCGAACTCCTCTGGCGTAGTTTCGGCAGAGTCAAGGGCACACCTTCGTCAAAATCGTTTTTACTACTTTTGGAAGATTTATAGTTCCTTCCAAACTTTTCTTCGAGTACGGCTAGACACCCGTCTTAATCAATCCCTTTCGGTGAATTGATTGTTGGATGCTTCCAATAAAGGTAGGTATCCCAATGATTGAAGATTCTTGAGCAAAGTCAAGGAATCTCTTCAATGGAGTGTCAGATTTTCAATAGGGACACTCTAGTAGTTGAAGGCTTTGAATGTCTTTCGATTGTGGCTTTCAACTGACTGCTCTCAAGATTTTTGCTTTTGTCTTAGGAATCTTTCGAGTGTGAGTTCCTGTATTGAATGAGCCGTGGTCTTTTCTCGCTTTTGGACTCGTCTTTTATACCTGGAGATTCAACGGATACATTGTCCAAAAGTGGGTAGACTTTTATCAACTTTTTTGACTTCGTACGGGCTTTTCGACCTACTTCTGAAAAGTCAAGTCCTTGCGCGCAGGTTTGTCAGAACGGTGGTGTAGCAGCCATTGTTTGTTGTCTTCGCTTTGCTGAGCTTCTTCGGAACGGACTGCTAACTTTCTCTAGCAATCTGCTAGATAGATTGCTGACTGCTCAGTGGTCGTTCTTCTGATTCCTTTGACTCCGGATTGCTAATGTCTTTAGCAGTCTGCAATGTGCTAGCAAATGTTGATTCCTTAGCATTCTGCTGCCATTGTACTTCTATCTTCTTTAGCATTCTCCGGTGTTTGCTGGAAGTGCTTCTAGCAACCTATTCTATTACAACTCAATATTTACCCTATACATGACATTACAAGAGTTGCTAGACTATGCTAGAGTTCAGCAATTGATCGACCATCTACTAAGGTTTGATCCAACAAAACCTTTTACAATATATTCTTAAGGGGAGATTTAGGAATAATTTCCCAACATCTATCTTACGTTTTTTAAGATAATCCTAGGGCAAAATTCCACATTGCTAATATATTAGCCACCTTCAAGTATAATTCAAGATTAATCTTGTTTATTTTTTTATCATTATACTTCGTCAATAACTCCCTTGCACTATCATTTTTACCCCCACAAACTGTACTAAAAACTGAAGTACTAGAATGATCATGGTCACCACATGGATCAAAAGTACTAGATCCAAAAACAAACCCAGTAAATAATGCAAACTCCTTCACACCAAATTCAATAATGTGTCCACCAATATTAAAAACATAAACAATTATTGCTTGGACTTGTAATTTGATACCCTAATAGCTCCACTAATGGTTGAGAGACACTAGGACCATTATTTCTCCAAACTAGTAAGTCACCAAAAGGACCATTAATGAATTGATTAACCAACCCTTGACCCCTAATTGAAACTAAAGTCCCGTGAATGGTTTGCAAAGTTGTCACTTTAGTGTATAAATTTACTTTAGTAGTTGCCCCACGAAAAACTGCTCTAATCCACTCAGGCTGCACAAATAATAAATTCAACCTTTTTGTTCAAGAAATTCAAACAAAAATGGCCACAAAAATGGCAAAATCACACGACTTTCACAAAAATAGAAAAATCATTAAATCAAACCCACAATTAAATAGATATATCTAACATAATTTCACAATTCATTGGCAACAATTAAAACAATTAAACATATTTTTACAACATTCTTGGCCAAAATTGTTAAACAACAATATCATTCCCAAAAATACCAATCTATATATACCTAAAAGCAAAACCCCCACACCAAAATTTTTCCCCCCAAAATTACTTACCAAAAATATTTTTATGATAAATTAGGTAATTAGAACCAAATATGGTAAATATGTAGTTAGTTGTTATAAATTATTATACGTATAATTAATATTAGTAATTAAAAATAATCATGTGTAATTTTGTTAGAGATATAGTTAATTATTACTAATTATATATATAATTAATCTTAGTAATTAAAAATAATTATGAGTAATTTTGTTAGAGATATAGTTAATTATTAATAAATATATATATATATATATATATATATATATATATATAAACTTCACAATTTTTTTTTCAAATAAAACATCTAAAAAATAAAAATAAAATAAGCATAAACAATAAAGCTATGGGGAAACTAGGAAATCAATAATAAAGAATACTAATTAAGAATACAACAATTTAATTAATATAGGAATTGGTATATATTTAAAAGCAAAACCTTACTAAGTTTATTATACTAAATACTTATTAATTTAGTATGGTGGTCACATCAACGTAGAATTGTGTAACCAACCTAGAGCCATAAAGTATTTATTCAAGTACATCAACAAAGGAAATGACAGAGTTACTGACAGATTTTCTCGAAGTATAATAGATCAAAATAATGGTAATGATGTTGACGAAATTGATATGTACTATGATTGTAGATATATTTCACCTTGCGGAGCAATTTAGAGAATATACTCATTTGATATTAACTTCAGAGATCCACCTATTCAGAGACTTAGTTTTAATCTAGTGAATGAGCAACGCGTGATATTTTCTGAACATGATGACATTAAGTCAGTTTTTAATCGAGATACAGTTGCACAAAGCATGTTTCTTGCATGGTTTGAGGCAAACAAGTTGTATCCAGAAGCAAATTAATTGACATATTGTGAATTTCCAACAAAGTTTTTTTTGGAATAAGAACTCACGCATGTGGACAAAAAGAAAGAAAGAGATGTCAATTGGAAGGGTATTTTATGTAGCTCCAGGTGCTGGTGATAACCATTATTTAAGGATGTTGATTAATGTTGTTCGTGGAGCAAAATGACATGCTGACATGAGACGTATCAATGGTGTTTTGTATAATACATATCGCGATGCATGTTATGCATTGAGATTACTCGAAGATGACATAGAGTACATAGATGGAATAGATGAGGCAAGTCGTTGGAGAAATGCTCATTCACTGAGACAGTTATTTGCAAATTTATTAATTGCAAAATCAATGAGCAGACCTGATCATGTTTGGGAAGCAACTTGGAAATATTTATCTGATGATATATTATATATAGACGCCTCATTTCTAACAATCAAGGTATGTCATTTATTTCCATTATATCAATAACTATACAAGTTAACAAATGCATATTTACAAATTTAAATCATTATCTAATTAAATTTAGAATTTTATTAAAATAAAGGGATAAATTATTTTACTTTTATTATGACTTTTTTAACATTACTAATTGTAATAAAACTTATTTGTTAATTAGAAGACTCTACGTTATTCAATTTTATTTCTAAATAAATTTTGAATATAATTTATTTATTCAAAAATTCAAGTTTGGTCAAGAATTGCCATAAAATATTTATTAAGTATTTTTTTTAAGGTTTATATCTCAGTGATGATGAGATAAAGAAACATGTTCTTATTACAAAGATCAGTCTTCACTTTGAAAGATTTCACTGGAATGCCAACTGATTTCGCTAAGGTAACCATGCATGTCGGTAATAATTTAATAATGGATGAATTGAGCTATGATCGTCTACAATTTGCAAAAGATCATGAATCTAATATGCATAAGTTGACAGATGAACAGAAAGTAGTATATGATTCTATTATTGAAAAATGTTATTCAAATAATGGCGGACTCTTCTTTGTATATGGATACGGAGGAACCGGAAGAACTTTTATTTGGAACCATTATCTGCTGGGTTGAGATAAAAATGTAAAATTGTATTAAACGTTGTATCCAGTGGAATTGCATCTTTGTTATTGCCCGGTGGTAGGATAGCTCACTCGCGCTTTGCTATTCCGATTGATGTAAACAAAGATTTCTTATGTTGCATAGAACAAAGTAACCAATTAACCAAGTTGTTGATGCGTTGTAGGCTCATAATTTGGGATGAAGCACCTATGTTGCACAAACATTGTTTTGAAGCATTCAATAAGGCGATTCCAAAACACACAAAGCTATAATCTACCAATTGGAGGATAGACAGTTGTGTTTGGAGGTGATTTCAGACAAATTTTGCCCGTCATTCAAAAAGACAACAGATGTGATGTAGTTAATGCAACAATTAATTCATCGTATTTATGGCGTCACGTATGTGTTTATAGATTGACAAAGAACATGCGTTTGAATGCAATTCGTGACGAAATGCAGTCTTCACAACTTAAAGAATTTACTGATTGGGTTGCATCAATTGGGAAAGAAAATCTCGGTCAACCAAATGATGGCGATGGAGTTATTGATATTCCTGAAGATATTAACATTAAATTTGACGGTGATCCAATTAAAGCTATTATTGATAGTACATATCCTACAACTGGTTTTGGATCAACAAATTTTTTTTTTTGGAGCATAAAGCTATTTTGGCACCTACAAATAATGTGGTTGAGAGAGTTAATCAATATATGTTATCATTGAATAACAATATTAACAAAGTATACTTAAGTTCGGATTCATCGTGTCGAATGGAAAGTATACTGATGTTCTTAATGAGGTGCACACTCCAGAATTTTTGAATACATTGAAGTGTATTGGATTACCAAATCATGAGATGATGTTAAAAATTGGGACACCGATTATGTTGTTAAGAAATATTGATCATTCAGCTGGTTTATGAAATGGTACTCGGTTGATTTTGACACAACTTGGTAATCATGTAATTGAGGCCAAGATTTTAAGTGGGAAGAAAGTTGGTGATAAGGTATTAGTTTGTGACGAAGACAACAATAGTTTGTCGAAAACTTCAAATGTTGTGTACAAGGAAATTTTTCAGAATTTGTAATAAATCTTAATATTTGATATGTAAATTATCAATTGTCATAATACTCCCTCCGTCCCATTAGTGTAGTCCCATTTCTTTTCGGCACGAAAATTAAGGGTTGTGAGTGTAGTGAAATGAATATTTTATTGGTGAGTGTGAAAAAGTTTGTCATTTTAGGAAAATAAGACTATTTTATGAGACAAACAAAAATGAGAAATGAGACTACTCCTGCGGGACGGAGGGAGTATTAGATCATTTCATTTGTTACTTATATATGTTCTAAATTTCAGTTATTATAATTATATTATATATATAATTTTAAAAATATAAAATATTATTATAATTCATAATTCTTTAAGTAAAGATATAAATCGCGCAACGCGCGGGTAGCAATCTAGTATCACAAGATATCAAAATCGGCCACAATCTCATATAAGCACAACAACATAGTTCAACACAATTCCACACGATTCATTCGCACATTCTTGTCAACAAAAGGGGGGAAAATCGCGGATGGAATGGACAAAATTCATTCAAATTGGACCCATATACTATAAAATGATTAAAATTTGTTAATTACCTCATTTGGTTGTGCCATCGATGCCGATCGATTCTGAAGGGGGGGGGGGGGGGGGAGCAATGTGAAGAAAATTTTGGATTCAGAAGCAATCAAAATCGTTTTGAATTCATGTAGATTTAAAAATTAATTCTAAATTCCTTTTTTCAAAAAAGTACAACTGAAACTTTGTAAATGGCAGATAAATGTATTTTTGGGTAAATTTGCAATGTGTTATAAAAGTGGATATATTTGCAATGTCAATTAGCTAAATGAATATTTTGAAATTTCTCTCTTTAAAATATTTATTTCAAAAGTATAGTTTATAAAATAAAAATAAATAAAATGTTTAAAAAATTGTATCTTAACCATTAGTCTAATTTATCCTAAAATCTACTTTCTTTTTTTTTTTTTTTTTTTGGACCACTTACAGGTTTTTGCAACTTTTGAATTCATACTTCTATCTATAGTTCATTAGTGGTGAGAGGGTGTCCCCACACAACTCAAACCTTAATAAATTGATTATGATAAAATACCAACCACGTGTATTTTTGAGTTGAGTTCAAGACAAATAATGAAATATTAATATTTGACTGTTATATATAATGTAGAACGCAATATAAGCACTAATATAAAGATGCAATCATTTCATTCAACTTTTGTGTTGAAATGGTTACGTCACTTTTAAGGAAAACGTAGAGAGAAAAAAGTGAAAGAAAAATGTCGAAAATTGGACTAGGTGAAGATATGTAGATCAATTGATCAATGAATTTCGGCCTAATTCCTTATTGCGTTTCATGTAAAACGAGTTAGATAAAGATAGGATATTACTGAAAAAAATGTTAATGGAATATTTCATTTTGAGCTATTACGATTTATTTAGCTTCTTATTAAATTATTTGTTTATATTAATATTCATTTTACGATTTTAAAATTATTTAATTTGAATTGGTATTGTAAAATGTAACGGATTTCATATACAAGATTAATAATTTATTTAATAAAAATATTGATCCATAATACATTTTTTTTTCTAAATTTAAAAGTTCATCTCCACAAATATTCAATTAGAACATTATGAAGTATTAAGTATTAAGGGTATAACTGACTGAGTCAAGTAGTGTTTTGCTTAAATTTGATTTGTTAATTTTTTTATAGTCAAACTTCAAGCATTTTTATCAAATATTTAGAAGTTACTAATTTAATTGAGTTTTAGATGAGCCTAAACAAACTTTCTAATTGTAAATTATATTTAAAATATTCATGTTCAAATTCTATTTTTTCATATAACTAAAAAAAATTATCATACTCTTGTTAATTTATAAAGTTATACTTTTATATTTCATTCTAGTTTTAGATAACAAGCTTGTTCACGAACTTATGAGTCGAATATTATAAAGCTCGAGTTTGAATTATTTAGTAAACAAGCTTTTATCGAGTTGAGCCTTAAGTAATTCACGAATAATTTATTTACAACCTGAATATTTTTAAATCGTACAAAAAAAATGCTGGTATAGGAGTAGTCTCATTATAACTCGAGGAAGTAGTTCGAGTGGGTTGAGGAGATGATATGTGCATAAAATGACCTTTATTTCGATGTTTGTGCATGCATGATTGCGTTCATTTCACTCCCATATCATATGTTTTTGTCTTTTTTTTTTTGTATTTTCGTGTTTTGTGTGTTTCGGATGGTGTAGGTTGGGTATTGAGCATTATTCAACATTTTTAGTTTGGCTTTGGAGGAAAATTGCCCGATCCGAGAGTCAAAGGCATTTTAGATCGACTGAGATGGCAGTGAAAGCAGTAGGATGGATTTCTAAGGCAAATTACGATCGATCTTGTACAGACCGGTCAATCTGGGTTGTTCAGAGGCATATTCCGGTTGATCCTGCAGATTCCGGCGATCCGTGCTGTTCAGTGGCATATTCCTGTCGATCCTGCAGATTCTGGCGATACGTGCTGTTCAGAGGAATATTTCGGTCGATCCTAATCCAGATTGAGCGATCCAGAACGGGTTGTCTTGGCAGTTTTTCATTTTCAAAGCATCTCGGTCGATCTTGCACCAGACCGGGCGATCCGGGGCTTTGCCAACTCATTATAAAAAGGGAGAAACTCGCATTTCTGAGGAGGTTGGACGCTTTGTACATACTTGTGGCGGTTTTCACTCTCAAAAATCACTTCCTACTCACGTCCATCCATCAATTGAAGGGGATCTTCATCCAAATCTATCCAATTGATGAAGAACTTGAAGAATCAAGTGTAGATCAAGGCCAAGGATCCAAATTGGGGAATTTGCTATTTCCAATCTATTTGTAATGTCTAAGTTTTACTTTTCTATTCAATTGCACTTGATCAAAGGTATGTATAGATAAATCCTTGAGGATGTTGGTAGATTGAAAATTTGAATTGAGATATTGATGCTTGCATTGTTGTTTACCTTCATTCAATTGATTGCACTGACTTGATCTTTTTCATAAATCACATAGTGTAGGCATTAACCAGCTATGTGTGTGTTAGACACCAAAATTGCAGCCAATACGCGGATCTAGGTGTTGTGAGAAGTGTAGTTGCATATAAGTTTTGATCCAATCCCTGTGCGGAGATTGCCTATAGGTCGATAACCTACGGTCTATTCGGAGTGGAATTAGATGCTATAACGTAACTGTTTGTGTGTTTAATTTCATCTACTCTTATTTCACCGGTGTTGGTCCCGGTTTTTTAGAGTATAATCGTTACGCAGAGGAAATAATATTAAAGTGTTTTCTTGCACGCTACTTACTCACAGCTGACAGCTGGCAACTGGTCAGCTGGTGCTGGTTACTCAGTACGCAGCTGACAACTGGTCAGCTGGTGAATTAATACTTAGAATATTTTAGCCTTCTTTGCACAGTTATTTATCAGTTTCAGGATATACTCCAGCACTTGAGTGCTGGGTTTAAAATATGAATGAGATGCAGAAAGCTGATAAATAACAAAGGATTTTATAGTGGTTCGATCAATCGATCTACATCCACTCTCCAGTCGAAGCACTGGAAATTCCACTAAGAGTAATCAGGTACAGGTGTCCTACGATCTATCTCTAGCTGGTGAATGCCTCGTCCACCAGTTCACTAGATCAACCGCTCCCGGTCCTGGATCCTTCTTCAACTCTTCACAGCTAATGGAGTGCGAGCACGTCACTTCAACCTCCACAGCTAGCTGGGTGTTTTAGTTCTCCCAAGAACGTAACAGACTCTACGGCAGAATGCCCGTAATAACTCGAGTGCTGGTGAGCACAGGAGCTGCTGTGAACTCTCTCGAAGGAGAAAGAACACCAAGTGAGATCTTTAACTTACAAGCTTGAAGCTTGAAGTCTCGTGTTTGATAAATCAACACACGGAAAGCTTTATGAAAAGCCTCGAAAGTACTTTATGCAATCTTGCAATAATTTCAGTTCTTTCGGTGGTTGAGTAGATGAGTAGAGTCGTGGAATCAATCGCTCGTGGAATCTAATAGATCTCTAATGTTTGAATGTTGGTGGTTGCGACGTATTTATAGCCGCAGGAACCGATTCAAACTTTCTAGCCGTTTGGACGCATCCGGAAAGGTGTCAGACCTCGGATGTCCTTCTGACGGCGGCAGGTATGCTTTTCGGAAAAGAGCCATACCTAAGACCGCTTTATCTGACACAGATCTCTTTGTGTCAGAACGGCTCTATTAGTCAGTCCGAGGAATAAGACTGGCGTCTTGTGACTGATAGACTTTAAGTTATCCTTCCTTAAAGTCATCCTCTGTCAGTCGATTCCTCAGAGAATCTTCTTCTTGTCTCTACTACGCGGGGAGAGAGAATCTGGAATTCTGCTGGTAACATCCGACTGGTAGATCATACTGGTGATCTTGTGCTGGCAGTCTCTGTTGGTGACTTGCCCTGGCATCATCAAAGTCTACCAAATCTCTGGATGTTAACTCTTCTCGGAATCTCCCATGACTGGTGAAATCACCGCTGGTGAATAGTGTAAGAAGGAACACGCATTCTCCTGGTAAGGTTTGTCAGCCACCTGCTGATGAAACCCTTCCCAACTGGTGAACAGTAGCCAGTCATAAGCGCTTCTCACCGCTGGTGATCAGTGTCAGCACGAGTCTTTGTCAGCCGCCTGCTGATGAAACTTTTCCCAACTGGTGAACAGTAGCCAGTGGTAAGCTTTTCTCATGCTGGTGAACAGTGTCAGCATGTCTTGATCAGCTGCGACTTACAACTCAATAGACCTAAACAGGACTTTACATTTAAGACTAGAGCTATGTAGAGACAACTGACGCTGGTAGGCCTTAGGATTTGATCCACCAAAACTATAATCTTAACAAGTAAGCTACTGGGGGAGGAAACCTTAGACAGATTTCCAACAACCGGTACTAAGGGAGATAGGAAGTGTAGGGTATGTTGATCATCTTTGATTGGATTAAATGATTGTTTGCATCATTCAAGTCAATTTCATAGATTCATTGTGGATATCTTACCAATGTCCTTTATTCTTAGATTGTTGAATTCTATACCTTGAGTTTATGCTACAATTGCTTAAGAGTGTGGAAGTGAATTGTTAAATGTCGAGAAGATGCATGTTTAGTTTAAAGTTTTCATAGTTAGATTTACTTTTTGCCTAGGACAAATCAACACTAAACGACTTATTTCGTACCTAGATATATTCGCAACTCTTTACTACCTAATACTATAGCAGGCGAAGGAAGTGATGGGTTTTGTATACTGAAAGCATTTATTATAATGAGTATACAACGGTTTATTTCTCATATCTGTTAACAATCTTACATGTATGAACAATGGTATCCTCTTGTCTCACCGATAGGGACGATCATACAGCGTGTTGTAGATCGCAGAAGACAGTATGATCACTTGACCTAGTGAGACATAAACCTGATCACAACCGAGACAGCGTATGAGGATACGTCTGTTCGGATGGCTGCGGCATTGTCAGAATAAGTAGTCTGTCTTGGTTACTTGACACGCTGGTACGCAGGGGTGGCGTATTGATGGACCGCAGTGAGATATATGATGGGTTTTGTATACTGAAAGCATTTATTATAATGAGTATACAACGGTTTATTTCTCCTATCTGTTAACAATCGTACATGTATGAGCAATGATATCCTCTTGTCTCACCGATAGGGATGATCATACGGCGTGTTGTAGATCGCAGAAGACAGTATGATCGATTGACCTAGTGAGACATAAACCTGATCACAGCCGAGACAGCGTATGAGGATACGTCTATCCGGATGGCTGCGGCATTGTCGGAATAAGTAGTCTGTCTTGGTTACTTGACATGCTGGTACGCAGAGGTGGCATATTGATGGACCGCAGTTAGATGTATTCGTCTGTCTGACATCAGTGAATACAAGATCTCGTTATATTGATCGAGTCCAAACCCTAACAAAGGTTCAGGGGTTTGCACGGGTTGACTGTTGCTTTACTTGCCATGGTGGAGAGCCTAAGTAACGTGCTCGTATATCCGCATCTTGGGTAACAGCAGTTCGTGTAGTACCGCTTGAGACTGGGTTTAGGTAACCATATCCGAGTAATAGGATGGGGACATTCCCTGAGGAGCTCAATAACATTCATCGTGCCAAAGTCCTGCAGGCTGATTAAGTTCAGGCACGAGTGATAAGGTTTGAGTGGTACTACTCAAGAATAATAAGATATTAATTAATTGTAGTTAGAGCTTGTCAGAGGCTCCGATTAATTAATGGATGTCCGGTAACCTTAAATATGGGGATTCTCAATTAATGCAGCCCGTTCTCATAACGTGGTAATAAAGGGGTAGGTCAGTATTAATTCTGTGGTGAAAAAGAATTAATATTAATTAATTAATTGTGTCCTGGGTTGTGGACATGGGAATTAATTAATTTATAGGCCCACTTTATTATTTGCATTAGGTCCCAGGTCTGGCCCAATAAGTGTGCTGAATTGAGCCCAGGAGCCCACTAGGGTTTTACAACCCTAGGTCTATAAATAGACCTCTCACTCTCTGAAACCCAAGCCACTTCATAGCACAATTTGAAAAACCCTAGATCTAGAGAGTGAGAGAGAGGCGCCGACGTCAGAGGGAGAGAGGAGGAGAATTTCGAATTCTGGTCCTGCTCAAGCCACAGATCTACGGAGTCCTCACCAGTAGTAGATCTGACCAGCACCGGGATACAGATCTGAAGATCTAATCTGGAGAACAGATTTCTTTCTTTTTTCCTTTTTGTTTTCGATTTTAATCTAGAAATTAGATCTCTAATTTCTGTTTTCGCAGATTAAATCGGATTGCGTGGTTGATTTCAAACTGGAAATTCAAACGCAAAAGATCATTTCAGACACGACAGAATAACGGTAATTCCTCAATCCACGATATGTATTAAATTCATAGAAGCATGCTAGGTTTTTGTGAATTTTAATTATGAGCAATATCCATAAATCGATCCGGTTCATTTTGGTTTTGGTGATTCGGTTCACGGTAAAACCCTACAATTGGTATCAGAGCCAGGTTTCTGATTTATGGCTCTGTTGTTCATAATTAAATTCGATATGCATGTATGAATTTATTATTTTGTGGATGTTTGGTTTTTGTTCCTAGTGGCAACCCGTTGATTCAGCCCGCGGTGGTTTATCCGTGTAGAGCTGAATTGTTTTTGAAAATTTGTAATAGAATAGATTTCTGTAATTTTTCAAATTTAATTTAGACGGGTCGAGGACGAAGAACGAAGACGGAGCCGACGGAGGGCTGACGGAGACGACGGCGGATGACGGCACGCGGCACAGGGAAGGCGCGCGGCCGGGGCGTGCGGTGCGCACACGGCGCGCGCGGGCAGCACCCACGGCACGCAGCCTGCGCGCGGGCGTGGCAGAGCGGGCGCGGCACTGCAACAATGCTCGTGGCGGCGCTGGGTGCGGCGGTTGGCCGGCGGCGGCTGTAGCTATCATTGGCTGCTGCTGTCCCGTCGCGGTGGCTCGTGTTTTGGTGGCTTGTACAATCCTGTGTAAACCCTAGGGTTTGCATTATGATTAGAGCAAATCATCAAATCACAAAGGCCTAAATTCCAAAAGATTTGGTGTATCCAGATTTGAAGGCCCTTGAAGATTTGGAAGATTTGAAAAAGATTTGGATTTATCCAAATTAATTCAAAATTCAAATTGTAATAGATAGAATTTAATTTTTCTATTTTTGGGGCCACGAGGAATTTTTGTTTGCCTTAATTGTCCTCGTATGATATTTGATTTATTTATGTGCGCATTTAAGCATGTGTAGATAATAGGAAAAGCATGTTTTATCGCTTTTATTATTTACAGCTTTTCAAGCATGCTTATGTGATTAATTTCTTTTGTTGGATTATATTTTGGGAATTTTTGGGCTTGTTTTATTACATGCAAAAAATTGGAAAATATAATGTCAAAGAAATTATGTGTCCGCATAAAGAAACCTTTTAAAAGAAAAATACTAAGCAGATTTTTTAATTAAAATCAATAGACCTCCACAAAGCGGTCCTAGGTTGTAAGTGTATCTCTCGTTCTAGTAAACGTCTACGAGTGTAGCTTGCGTAGACCTCTTTCACAAGTATTCTAGGATTGATTTAAATTATAGATGACAAAAGCTTTAAGGGCTGTGCGGTATGGTTACGTTCCATGCTAAACTGTCTCTTTTGGCCGGAGTTAAATTTGTGGTTAATTGCTTAGAAGCATCTTAGAATATAATGCAAGAATTGCATCCCTATTCTTGAGAGATGGCTTGGTCTAAGGTTTTCACTAATTATTAATTTCTAGTGTCAAAAGCATCCTGACATGGCAGTGAAACTAAATGGGTTGGGGCTTAAAACCTGTAGTTCTGGTTGAGGGTGACATCGTAAACGTCTACGAGTGTAGCTTGCGGTGGGAACTCTTGGGCAATTAGTGGAAAACATTTGTATTTGATTTATTAAAAGGTTTTCAATGCATTTGTTTTCAAAGTTCAACATGTATGTTCTTATTTTAGATTCTTTATTGTTTCAGATATGTCTATGTCTACTGACGATCATATACTTGCTCTCAATCCTCTTACTGGTCCGAACTTCCATGAATGGAGTTTCTGCATCAAACACATCCTTTATCTAAAAAATCAAACACATGTTCTTTACATGGATCCACTGTTGCGTTCTCAAAGAGGAGTGTGCGAGCTTGAGCTTGAATTCTATGACAGATGGGAGGATGCTGATGAGTTTGCCTTCTGGCTCATCACAGGTTCCCTGTCTAGAGAATTAAGGCATAAGTATGAACACCTCGAAAGGGCTGGAGAGCTTTGGAAGGAACTCTCGACAGCTTTTGGCAAAGTGGAACGAACTATTAACTGTAAGCTTGTGCACAATCTTGTGTGCAAGAAGATGGTTGAGGATAGTTCAGTGACTACGCACATGATGTCTGTGATTGATCTCATGAGACAGTTTACTGTGCGGGGTGGTAATATCAGTGCGCAAGGCGAGATTTATATTATCTTGAATTCTCTTCTGGAATCCTATTATGACTTTAAGGTAGTAGTTGTTGCAAAGGGAGAGTATGCTCTGCATGAGCTGCTTGAGGATCTTGTAGTGGAGCAGTCTACCATGCGAGCACGGAAACCTGTTCTGTCTGGTTCTAGTACTGGTTCGACAATCTCTAAGGTTGAAGACGATGGTGCTGAGAGCAAGTTCAGGAAAACAGGCAGTGATAGCAAGTCTAGGAAGGGGAAGAGAGCCAAGGTCACTCCAAAGAAGAACGAGTGTGCTGGATGCGGAAAGGTGGATTGTCCGAATGCTAAGCGACAAGGTACGCCATTTACATTTGTAACGGAAACATGTTTAGCATCGGTTTCTACTCATTCGTGGGTAGTGGATACTGGAGCTACTGATCATGTTTGTTACATTTTGCAGGGGTTCACACCGAGTAGGGTGCTGAAGAATGACGAGGTTACCATCTCAATGGGGAATGCAGCACAAGTGAGTGCAGCTGCCATTGGAGATTTCACCTTGTACTTTGATGATTCTGTTTTAACTTTGAGAGATGTTTTGTACGTGCCGGATTTTCGGCAAAACCTCATTTCAGTTTCCAAACTTTATGTTGATGGATATTCAGTTATTTTTTATAGTGGTGTTTCTATCATTGGTAATAACGGTGTTATCTATCGTGGAATGCTGAATAATTCTCTCTATGTTGTTAACTGTAATCATAAGTCTTTCGCAAGTATTGCATGTAATTCATCCGTAATTGATAATCCTAGAAAGAGAAAACTTACTTCTTCTGATGAGGATCTTACATATCTCTGGCACTTGAGACTGGGTCACATCAGCTTGAAGTGGATTCAAAGACTTGCAGATAACGGTACATTGGACCTAGTCCAGGCTGTACCTTATCAAGTCTGCGAATCCTGCATCGAGGGCAAGATGTCAACTAGGCCTTTCAAGGCTAGTCAGTCTCGAGCAGAGGAAGTGTTGGAATTGATCCATTCTGACTTATGTGGACCGATGTCCACGCAGGCTCGTGGAGGGTACGAGTACTTCGTCACTTTCATTGACAATTACTCAAGGTACGGATACGTTTTCCTGCTTCGCTACAAGTCTGAATGCTTTGAGAAATTCAAAGAGTTCAAGGCTGAAGTAGAAAAGAAGGTCGGGAAAACTATCAAGTCGCTGCGATCTGACTGCGGTGGCGAATACCTCGGTAACGAGTACCTGCAATATTTGTCAGAAAATGGGATTACATCCCAGTGGACTGCACCGGGTACTACCCAGCAAAATGGTGTAGCTGAAAGAAGAAATAGGACTCTTCTAGAGATGGTAAGATCAATGATGAGTTATGCAAACTTACCAATTTTGTTTTGGGGCTACGCATTGGAAACAGCAGCTTACGTGCTTCATGTGGTGCCTTCTTAATCAACTCCTAAAACACCTTCTGAGCTCTTCCTGGGTCGCAAACCTAGTTTGTGCAAGTTTAGAGTATGTGGTTGTCCGGCACACATACTGTCGAAGGAACCTGATAAGTTAGAAAGCAGGTCAAAAGTGATGCTGTTCATAGGGTATCCCAGACAAACGAAAGGTGGTTACTTTTACTGTCCTGAGAGTCAAAGAGTCGTTGTTAGCACCAACGCTAGATTCTTGGAGGACGAGTATGTGAGTAATCACAGGTCAAGGAGTGATATCGTTCTTCAAGAAATTGAGAACGAGAATGCAATTCCAAGGGAAGGGGAACCTGTAGATGTGGGTGCACCTGTGAGAGGTACAGCACCACAGACACGTTCTTCAGTGCAAGGTGCAGGACCACAAGTCACTGCACCTACTACTGACACGGCACCGATGCCTCGTCGTAGTGGGAGAGTTATTTTCCAGCCGGAAAGATACATGTTCGTGGGTGAGTCTTCGGACATGAGCCCGGAAGACGGACATGAGGACTCTGACCCACGAACTTACGAAGAGGAAGTGCAAGACAAGGATGTTGCCAAATGGCGTGTCGCCATGGATTCTTAAATTGAATCCATAACTGCTATGGATGTATACCAGAAAACTGATTTGTCGGATGGCTTTAGGGCCATAGGGTGCAAATGGGTATACAAGAGAAAGAAAGGGGCGGATGGAAAGATCACTGCTTTTAAAGCCAGGCTGGTGGCAAAGGGTTATAGTCAGAAAGAGGGCATTGACTATGACGAAACCTTTTCACCCGTAGCCATGCTCAAATCCATCCGGATACTCCTTGCCATAGCTGCGCATATGGACCTCGAGATCTGGCAGATGGATGTCAAATCCGCTTTTCTAAACGGTTACCTTGAAGAAGGTAGGGACATCTATATGCAGCAACCCGAGGGTTACATAAGCAAGGGCGAAGAACATCTTGTCTGGAAGCTTAGGAAGTTCTTGTATTGACTTAAGCAAGCTTCAAGGTCTTGGAACTTACTTTTCAACGATGTGATTAAATCATATGGATTTGCACAGTAGGAAAACGAAAGTTATGTTTATCGAATTTGTGTCAGTGGGAGCGTGGTCTTCCTTGCACTTTACGTTGATGACATACTCCTATTTGGAAACAATGAGGGAGTGATGTCACAAATCAAAGTTAGGTTGTCCGAACAGTTCCAAATGAAGGATCTGGGAGAAGCTGGCTACATTCTTGGTATTAAGGTCTTACGAGATCGTAAGAGAAGAATGTTGAGCTTATCCCAGGCATCCTATGTGGATAATGTGATAGCCAGGTTCAGCATGAAACTCGCCAAGAAAGGCTTGCTTCCTTTCGGACATGGCGTTCGTCTTTCTAGTAGGCAGTCTCCTCAGGCACAGCGGGAGAAAGACGAGATGAGTCTTGTACCATACGCTTCGGTTGTGGGTAGTCTCATGTATGCGATGTTGTGTACCAGGCCAGATATCTGTTATGCCGTTGGCTTCGTAGCAAGATATCAGTCTAACCCTGGACAGGCGCACTGGACTGTTGTAAAGCACATCCTCAAGTATTTGAAAAGAACTAGGAATTTCTGCCTAATTTATCAAAGTGAGGATTTGTGCCCTGTGGGTTACACAGACTCGGTTTTCCAAGGAGACCAGGATGAGAAGAAATCGACCTCAGAAATATGTGCTTACCCTGGGAGGTGGAACTGTATCTTGGAGGAGCTCAAAGCAGAAATGCAATGCTGACTCCACCATGGAGGCGGAATATGTCACCGCCTCCGACACCTCGAAAGAGGGGGTATGGCTCTAGAACTACCTTTTAGAGTTGGGCGTGATCCCGAGTTTGCCGAGGAGTATCACAATTTATTGTGATAACTCCGGTGCAGTGGCAAACTCAAAGGAACCGCGGTCTCACAGGGCAAGCAAACACATAGAGATAAAGTACCATATCATACGAGAAATCATATCGAGGGGCGATGTGCTAATTAAGAAGATTGACACTACTGACAATCTTGCTGATCCGTTTACAAAGAGCTTGTCGCAGAAAGTTTATGAATGACATATTCGTGAGCTGGGTCTGAGGTGGATGTCGACCACTGATAGTGGTTAAAGTGACAGCAGACTAGATAGACGGACTGTATACTCTGTAATAGATTAGTTATGCTTTTAGTATAAGTGGGAGATTGATGGGTTTTGTATACTGAAAGCATTTATTATAATGAGTATACAACGGTTTATTTCTCCTATCTGTTAACAATCGTACATGTATGAACAATGGTATCCTCTTGTCTCACCGATAGGGACGATCATACGGCATGTTGTAGATCGCAGAAGACAGTATGATCACTTGACCTAGTGAGACATAAACCTGATCACAGTCGAGACAGCGTATGAGGATACGTCTGTCCGGATGGCTGCGGCATTGTTGGAATAAGTAGTCTGTCTTGGTTACTTGACATGCTGGTACGCAGAGGTGGCGTATTGATGGACCGCAGTGAGATGTATTCGTCTGTCTGACATCAGCGAATACAAGATCTCGTTATATTGATCGAGTCCAAACCCTAACGAAGGTTCACGGGTTTGCACGGGTTGACTGTTGCTTTTACTTGCCATGGTGGAGAGCCTAAGTAACGAGCTCGTATATCCACATCTTGGGTAACAGCAGTTCGTGTAGTACCGCTTGAGGCTGGGTTTAGGTAACCATATCCGAGTAATAGGATGGGGACATTCCTTGAGGAGCTCAATAACATTCATCGTGCCAAAGTCCTGCAGGCTGATTAAGTTCAGGCACGAGTGATAAGGTTTGAGTGGTACTACTCAGGAATAATAAGATATTAATTAATTGTAGTTAGAGCTTGTCAGAGGCTCCTATTAATTAATGGATGTCCGGTAACCTTAAATTGGGGATTCTCAATTAATGCAGCCCGTTCTCATAACGTGATAATAAAGGGGTAGGTAAGTATTAATTCTGTGGTGAAAAAGAATTAATATTAATTAATCAATTGTGTCCAGGGTTGTGGACATGGGAATTAATTAATTTATAGGCCCACTTTATTATTTGCATTAGGTCCCAGGTCTGACCCAATAAGTGTGCTGAATTGAGCCCATGAGCCCACTAGGGTTTTACAACCCTAGGTCTATAAATAGACCTCTCACTCTCTGAAACACAAGCCACTTCATAACACAATTTGAAAAACCCTAGATCTAGAGAGTGAGAGAGAGGCGCCGACTTCAGAGGGAGAGAGGAGGAGAATTTCGAATTCTGGTCCTGCTCAAGCCACAGATCTACGGAGTCCTCACCAGTAGTAGATCTGACCAGCACCGGGATACAGATCTGAAGATCTAATCTGGAGAACAGATTTCTTTCTTTCTTCCATTTTGTTTTCTATTTTAATCTAGAAATTAGATCTCTAATTTCTGTTTCCGCAGATTAAATCGGATTGCGTGGTTGATTTCAAATTTGAAATTGAATCGCAAAAGATCATTTCAGACACGACGGAATAACGGTAATTCCTCAATCCACGATATGTGTTAAATTCGTAGGAGCATGCTAGGTTTTTGTGAATTTTAATTATGAGCAATATCCATAAATCGATCCGGTTCATTTTGGTTTTGGTGATTCAGTTCACGGTAAAACCCTACAATATATTCATCTGTCTGACATCAGCAAATACAAGATCTCGTTATATTGATTGAGTCCAAACCCTAACGAAGGTTCAGGGTTTTGCACGGGTTGACTGTTGCTTTGACTTGCCATGGTGGAGAGCCTAAGTAATGTGCTCGTATATCCGCATCTTGGGTAACAGCAGCTCGTGTAGTACCCCCTGAGACTGGGTTTAGGTAGCCATATCCGAGTAATAGGATGGGGACATTCCCTGAGGAGCTCAATAACATTCATCGTGCCAAAGTCCTGCAGGCTGATTAAGTTCAGGCACGAGTGATAAGGATTGAGTGGTACTACTCACGAATAATAAGATATTAATTAATTGTAGTTAGAGTTTGTCAGAAGCTCCAATTAATTAATGAATGTCCGATAACCTTAAATATGGGGATTCTCAATAAATGCAACCCGTTCTCACAACGTGGTAATAAAGGGGTAGGTCAGTATTAATTCTGTGGTGAAAAAGAATTAGTATTAATTAAATAATTGTGTCATGGGTTGTGGACATGGGAATTAATTAATTTATAGGCCCACTTTATTATTAACATTAGGTCGCAGGTCTGGCCCAAGGAAAGTGTGCTGAATTTAGCCCAGGAGCCCATTAGGGTTTACAACCCTAGGTCTATAAATAGACAGCTCTCTCCCATAAGATGTAACACAGTTGAAAAATAGAAAACCTAGAGAGAGAGAGAGGGGCGCCGTTTTCAAAAGGAAAAAGGAGGATAATTTTTGAATTCTGGTCCTGCTCATAGTACAGATTTGTGGAGTCCTCACCTGTAGCAGATCTGAACGGACCGGGATACGGATCTGAAGATCTAATCTGGAGAACAATTTCATTCTTTCTCTTTTGTTCTTTTGATTATTATTGAATCTAGAAATTAGATTTCTAATTTCTTGTTCCGCAGATTTAATAATATCACGTGGTTGATTCTGGATCTTGGAATACAAACACGAAAGATCGTTTCTGAGACTACAGAATTAAGGTAAATAATTCTTCCACGCATTAAATTCAATAGGAGCATGCTTAGGGTTTTTGAATGGATTATGAACAATAACCATAAACGGTCCGGTTCATTTGCTTTTGGTGATTCGGTTCACGGTAAAACCCTACAATTGGTATCAGAGCGAGGTTCTGTTTTAAGGCTCTATTGTTCATAATGGATTTGTTATGCATGTTTTGAATTTATGAATGTCGTAGATGGTTTTTGTTCCTCGTGGCAACCCGTGTAATTCAACCCGCGGTGGTATATCCGTGCTAAATTAATTTTGTAAAATTACGAGAAAATCCGTGATTAGTATAGATTTAAAATTTTAATAGTATAGATCTTGTAAATTTATTTTAAATCTTTAATTAGACGGGTCGAGAAACGAAGAACGAAGACGAAGCCGGCGAAGGGCGGCGGACGACGGCGCGCGGCAGCGCGCATTGCGGGCGGTCGGTCGGCGGCGAAGGCGCGGGCGCGCAAGTGCGCTGCGCTGTGCCCGGCACGCGGCTGCGGCGACGGTGGTGCTGTCGTCAGCGGCTGTTGTCCCGTCGCGGTGGCTTGTGGTTTTGGTGTTTTGTGCAATCCTATGTAAACCCTAGGGTTTGCATTAGGGTTAGGGCAAATCATCAGATCACAAAGGCCTAAATCCCAAAAGATTTGGTGATTGAAAATTTGTAGGCCCTGGAAGATTTGAAAAGATTTGGACTTATCCAAATAAATTCAAATTAAATTTGTAATAGATAGGATTTTATTTTTCCTATTTTTGGGGCAACGAGGAATTTTTGTTTGCTTTTAAGCATGTGTAGATAATAGGAAAAACATGTTTTATCGCTTTTATTATTTACAGCTTTCCAAGCTTGCTTATGTGATTAATTTCTTTTGTTGGATTATATTTTTAGAATTTTTGGGCTTGTTTAATTACATCTAAAAATTTGGATTATATAATAACAAAGAAATTATATGTGCGCATATAAGAAACCTTTTAAAAGAAAAATACTAAGCAGATTTTTTAATCAATAGACCTCCACAAAGCAGTCCTAGACTGTAAGTGTATCTCTCGTTCTAGTAAACGTCTACGAGTGTAGATTGCTAGTTCCTAGAGGTGCATGGGTACGGTTGTTGGGATTTCTAGACAAAAAATTTAAATCATGTGAATAGTGGGAGGGTTTTGCGTAAACGTCTACGAGTTTAGCTTGCGTAGATCTCTTCCACAAGTATTCTAGGATTGATTTAAATTATAGATAACAAAATCTTTAAAGGTTGTGTGGTATGGTTACGTGCCATGCTAAACTGTCTCTTTTGGCCGGAGTTAAATTTGTGGTTAATGGCTTAGAAGCATCTTAGAATATAATGCAAGAATTGCATCCCTGTTCTTGAGAGATGGCTTGGTCTAAGGTTATCACTAATTATTAATTTCTAGTGTCAAAAGCATCCTGACATGTTAGTGAAATTAAATGGATTGGGGCTTAAAACCCGCAGTTCTGCTTGAGGGTGTCATCGTAAATGTCTACGAATGTAGCTTGCGGTGGGAACTCTTGGGCAATTAGTGGAAAACATTTGTATTTGATTTATTAAAAGGTTTTCAATGCATTTGTTTTCGAAGTTCTACATGTATGTTCTTATTTAAGATTCTTTATTATTTTAGATATGTCTATGTCTACTATCGATCATTTACTTGCTCTCAATCCTCTAACTGGTCCAAACTTCCCTGAATGGAGTTTTTGCATCAAACACGTCCTTTATCTGAAAAACCAAGCATGCGTTCTTTTCATGGATCCATTGTTGCGTATTCGTCATAAGGTTTGCAAACTTGAGCTTGAATTTTTTGAAAGATGGGAGGATGCTGATGAATTCGCCTTCTGGCTCATCACGGGTTCTCTATCTAGAGAATTAAGGCACAAGTATGAGTACCTCGAAAGTGCTGGAGAGATCTGGAAGGAACTCTCGACAGCCTATGGCAACATGGAGCGGACTATTAACTATAAGCTCGTACATGAGCTTGTGTGCAAGAAGATGGTTGAAGATAGTTCGGTGACAGAGCACATGATGTCTATGATTGATCTCATGAGAGAGTTCACTGTGCGGGGTTGTAATATCAGTGCGCAAGGCGAGATTGATATCATCCTGAACTCTCTTCCGGACTCCTTTTATGACTGTAAGGTGGTTGTTGCTGCAAGGGGAGAGTATGCTCTGCATGAGCTACTTGAGGACCTTGTGGTGGAGCAATCTTCCATGCGAGCACGGATGCCTGTTCTGACTTCTTCTAGCACTGGTTTGACAACCTCTAAGGTTGGAGATGACAGTGCAGAAAGCAAGCTCAGGAAAGCAGTCAGTGAAAGCAAGTCAAAGAAGGTGAAGAGGGTTAAACTCACTCCAAAGAAGAAGAGGTGTGCTGGATGCGGAAGGTGGATTGTTCGAATGCTAAAGGACAAGGTACGTCATTTGCATTTGTAACGGAAACATGTTTAGCATCGGTTTCTACTCATTCGTGGGTAGTGGATACTGGAGCCACTGATCATGTTTGTTACATTTTGCAGGGGTTCACACCGAGGAGGGTGCTGAAGAATGACGAGGTTACCATCTCAATGGGGAACGCAGCACAAGTGAGTGCAACTGCCATTGGAGATTTCACCTAGTACTTTGATGATTCTATTTTAACTTTGAGAGATGTTTTGTAAGTGTCGGATTTTTGGCGAAACCTTATTTCAGTTTCCAAACTTTATGTTGATGGATATTCAGTTATTTTTATAGTGGTGTTTCTATCATTGGTAATAACGGTGTTATCTATCGTGGGATGCTGAATAATTCTCTCTATGTTGTTAACTGTAATCATAAGGCTTCCGCAAGTATTGCATGTAATTCATCCGTAATTCATAATCCTAGAAAGAGAAAACTTACTTCTTCTGATGAGGATCTTACATATCTCTGGCACTTGAGACTGGGACACATCAACTTGAAGCGGATTCAGAGACTTGCAGATGATGGTACATTGTACTTAGTCCGGGCTGTACGTTATCAAGTCTGCGAATCCTGCATCGAGGGCAAGATGTCAACTAGGCCTTTCAAGGCTAGTCAGTCTCAAGCAGAGGAAGTGTTGGAATTGATCCATTCTGACTTATGTGGACCGATGTCCACGCAGGCTCGTGGAGGGTACGAATACTTCGTCACTTTCATTAACAATTACTCAAGGTACGAATACGTTTACCTGCTTCGCTACAAATTTGAATGCTTTGAGAAATTCAAAGAGTTCAAGGCTGAAGTAGAAAAGAAGGTCGGGAAAACTATCAAGTCACTGTGATCTGACCGCGGTGGCGAATACCTTGGTAACGAGTTCCTGCAGTATTTGTCAGAAAATGGGATTACATCCAAGTAGACTGTACCGGATACTCCCCAGCAAAACGGTGTAGCTGAAAGAAGAAATAGGACTCTTCTTGACATGGTAAGATCAATGATGAGTTATGCAAACTTACCAATTTCGTTTTGGAGCTACGCATTGGAGACAGCAGCTTATGTGCTAAATGTTGTGCCTTCTAAATCAGTTCCTAAGACGCCTTCTGAGCTCTTCCTTGGTCGCAAACCTAATTTGTGCAAGTTTAGAGTATGGGGCTGTCCGGCACACGTACTGTCAAAGGAACCTGATAAGTTAGAAAGCAGGTCAAAAGTAATGTTGTTCATTGGGTATCCCAGATAAACGAAAGGTGGTTACTTTTACTGTCCTGAGAATCAAAGAGTCGTTGTTAGCTCCAAACTCTAGATTCTTGGAGGACGAGTATGTGAGTAATCACAAGTCAAGGAGTGATATCGTTCTTCAAGAAATTGAGAACGAGAATGCAATTCCAAAGGAAGGGGAACGTGTAGATGTGGGTGCACCTGTGAGAGGTTCAGCACCACAGACACGTTCTTCAGTGCAAGGTGCAGGACCACAAGTTACTGCACCTACTACTGACACGGCTCCGATGCCTCGTCGTAGTGGGAGAGTTATTTTCCAGCCGAAATGGTACATGTTCGTGGGTGAGTCTTCGGACTTGAGCCCGGAAGACGGACATGAGGACTCTGACCCACTGACTTACGAAGAGGTAGTGCAGGACAAGGATGTTGCCAAATGGCGTGTCGCCATGGAATCTAAAATTGAATCCATAACTGCTATGGATGTATACAAGAAAACTGATTTGCCGGATGGCTTTAGGGCCATAGGGTGCAAATGGTATACAAGAGAAAGAAAGGGGCGGATGGAAAGATCACGGCTTTTAAAGCCAGGCTGGTGGCAAAGGGTTATAGTCAGAAAGAGGGCATTGACTATGACAAAACCTTTTCACCCGTAGCCATGCTCAAATCCATCCGGATACTCCTTGCCATAGCTGCGCATATGGACCTCGTGATCTGGCAGATGGATGTCAAAACCGTTTTTCTAAATGGTTACCTTGAAGGAGGTAGGAACATCTATATGCAGCAACCCGAGGGTTACATATGCAATGACGAAGAACATCTTGTCTGGAAGCTTAGGAAGTCCTTGTATGGACTTAAGAAAGCTTCAAGGTCGTGGAACTTACGTTTCAACGATGTGATTAAATCTTATGGATTTGCACAGTTGGAGAATGAAAGTTGTGTTTACCCACTTTGTGTCAGTGGGAGCGTGGTTTTCCTTGCACTATACATTGATGACATACTCCTATTTGGAAACAACGAGGGAGTGATGTTCGAAATCAAGGCTTGGTTATCCGAACAGTTCCAAATGAAGGACTTGGGAGAAGCTGACTACATTCTTGGGATTAAGGTCTTACGAGATCGTAAGAGAAGAATGTTGAGCTTATCCCAGGCATCCTATGTGGATACTGTGATAGCCCGGTTCATCGTGCAACTCCCCAAGAATGGCTTGCTACCTTTCAGGAATGGCGTTCATCTTTCTAGTGGGCAGTGTCCTCAGACACAGCGTGAGAAAGATGAGATGAGTCTTGTACCATACGCTTCGGCGGTGGGTAGCCTCATGTATGCGATGCTGTGTACAAGGCCAGATATCTGTTATGTCGTAGGCATGGTAGCAAAATATCAGTCTAAGCCTGGACAGGCGCACTGGACTGCTGTAAAGCACATCCTCAAGTATTTGAAGAGAACTAGGAATTACTGCCTAGTTTATCAAAGTGAGGATTTGTGCCTTGTGGGTTATACGGACTCGGATTTCCAAGGGGACCAGGATGAGAAGAAATCGACCTCAGGATATGTGTTTACCCTGGGAGGTGGAGCTGTATCTTGGAGGAGCTCAAAGCAGAAATGCATTGCTGACTCCACCATGGAGGCGGAATATGTCGCCGCCTCCGACGCCTAGAAAGAGGGGGTATGGCTCAGGAACTACCTTTTAGAGTTGGGCGTGATCCCGAGTTTGCCGAGGAGCATCACAATTTATTGTGATAAGTCTGTTGCAGTGGCAAACTCAAAGGAACTGCGGTCTCACAGGGCAAGCAAACACATAGAGAGAAAGTACCATATCATACGAGAAATCGTATCGAGGGGCGATGTGCATATTAAGAAGATTGACACTGCTGACAATCTTGCTGATCCATTTACAAAGAGCTTGCCGTAGAAAGTTTACGAAAGACATATTCGTGAGCTGGGTCTGAGGTGGATCTTGACCACTGACAGTGGTTAAAGAGACAGCAGACTAGATAGTTGGACTGTATACTCTGTAATAGCTTAGTTATGCTTTTAGTATAAGTGGGAGATTGATGGGTTTTGTATACTGAAAGCATTTATTATAATGAGTATACAACGGTTTATTTCTCTTATCTATTAACAATCTTACATGTATAAACAAAGGTATCATCTTTTCTCACCGATAGGGACGATCATACGGCGTGTTGTAGATCGCAGAAGACAGTATGATCACTTGACCTAGTGAGACATAAACCTGATCACAGCCTAGATAGCGTATGAGGATACGTCTGTCCGGAAGGCTGCGACATTGTCGGAATAAGTAGTCTGTCTTGGTTACTTGACACGCTGGTACGCAGGGGTGGCGTATTGATGGACCGTAGTGAGATATATTCGTCTGTATGACATCAGCGAATACAAGATCTCGTTATATTGATTGAGTCCAAACCCTAACGAAGGTTCAGGGATTTGCACGGGTTAACTGTTGATTTGACTTGCCATGGTGGAGAGCCTAAGTAACGTGCTCGTATATCTGCATCTTGGGTAACAACAGCTCGTGTAGTATCGCTTGAGACTGGGTTTAGGTAACCATATCCGAGTAATAGGATGGGGACATTCCCTGAGAAGCTCAATAACATTCATCGTGCCAAAGTCCTGCAGACTGATTAAGTTCAGGTACGAGTGATAAGGATTGAGTGGTACTACTCAGGAATAATAAGATATTAATTAATTGTAGTTAGAGCTTGTCAGAAGCTCCAATTAATTAATGAATGTCCGATAACCTTAAATATGGGGATTCTCAATTAATGCAACCCGTTCTCACAACGTGGTAATAAAGGGGTAGGTCAGTATTAATTCTGTGGTGAAAAAGAATTAATATTAATTAATTAATTGTGTCCTGGGTTGTGGACATGGGAATTAATTAATTTATAGGCCCACTTTATTATTTGCATTAGGTCCCATGTTTCGCCCAAGGAAAGTGTGTTGAATTGAGCCCAGGAGCCCACTAGGGTTTACAACCCTAGGTCTATAAATAGACAGCTCTCTCTCATAAGTTGTAACATAGTTGAAAAACAGAAAACCTAGAGAGAGAGAGAGGGGCGCCGTTTTCAAGAAGGAAAAAGGAGGAGAATTTTTGAAATCTGGTCCTGCTCATAGTACAGATCTTTGGAGTCCTCACCAGTAGCAGATCTGAATGCACCGGGATACAGATTTGAAGATATAATCTGGAGAACAATTTCATTCTTTCTCTTTTGTTCTTTTGATTATTATTGAATCTAGAAATTATATTTCTAATTTCTTGTTCCGCAGATTTAATAATATCGCGTGGTTGATTCTGGATCTGGGAATACAAATGCGAAAGATTGTTTCTGAGACTACGGAATTATGGTAAATAATTCTTTATCCACACATTAAATTCAATAGGAGCATGCTTAGGGTTTTTGAATGGATTATGAACTATAACCATAAACGGTCCGGTTCATTTGGTTTTGGTGATTCGGTTCACGGTAAAACCCTACAGGAAGAAGGACCTGGATTTGACAAATTTTATTCTTGGTTAGCTAGGAGTTTAATTTTATTGAACTTTTAGCGACATCAAGTTTTGGCGCCGTTGCCGGGGACTTATTAAGTTGGTTGGTAGATATTAAAGAACGTGAGTTGCATGTAGTTTAGGTGTTTGATTTTTTGTTTGTTAGATTGTTTTCTTTAGTTGATAATTGTTTTTGTTGTTGGTTTGAGATTGGAGTTTGTTGAACTCTTGTAGGAGTGCACGACCATAAGAATAAAGGATCACTCATGTGTAAAAGAAGAGGAAGCCGAAATGGAGAATAAAAAAGGAGACTCCAAGGAGAGATTGGATTATTTACAAAGACAAGTGGAGGAAATGAAAGCCAAAATTCTAGAGAGACAAAGACCACGAAGGACACTCCGAAGTGTGTATGCAAAGATGTGGGGAGATGATTACCAATGGCCGGGAGACGAAAGAGAATACTAAACAGTGGAAACCGTAAAAGAGACTTACAAAGATGATTGGTTGAGAAGTCAAATGGATTTGAAGCAAGAACAACTTAGGTTGTTAAGGAGTTCAAGTAGAAAGAATGAGGAAGATAAGGAAAAGACTTGTGAATGGAATGATGAGATACTCAAGAAGACTCCGATGCAAGAATCGATCATCACAAAGCAATGGAGTGAAGCAAAGCAAGAGGAGAATCCATCGAAAGAAGAGTTGTCTCAAGAAGATGAAGAGGATGAAAGCACCAAGTTTGAGATGAAAGTCATTGAAAATGAGGAGAACGGTGCTATTGAGAAACCTTCAATTGAGGAGATGCAAAATGTTCCGGCCTTGGTACAACTTTATGAAGAGAAAAATGAGGTGGAAATTATGTTGGAAAGTCCAAGTGGCAATTTGGTGATTACCCTTCCTTCATAATTGATAGACATGGTGAATGATTCATATGAATTGATTGAAAAAGGAGGTGAAAAGATGTCAAAGATAAATCCAAACGAGCAACAAGTCGAGTCTTATGTAATTTGGATTCGCTTGGATGATGACTTGGAGATCAAAACAAAGAAGGAATTACCACCTTCGACATTCAAGTTTGTCACAATAGTCAACCCTCCTTGGAAGGATGAGAGGGTGAAAGGAAGATCTCCGTTGACAAGTTGCTTCCAACTAAATGTCGAACAAGAGAGAAAGGTATCTTAAAAATCCACAAGATTTTTTTACAATGGATGATATGGTAAGGTCTTCTAGCTACCGACGTAAATGGAAGCGCTTGTTGGGAGGCAACCCAACCATTTTTTCTTTCTTTTATTTTAATTCTTGTCTATGTAATTTTCTTAATATTTCTTGTTGGTTTGTAATTACTTGGTTAACATGTGCAAGGGGGAGAGTTTGGAGCGTGGGGAGAGACGAGCACCGTCTACTTATTTTCAAACTTAGTCTCACTTAACAAAGTTTGGGGGGATGTGCCAGTCGTCGGTGTTTCGGTTTACTCTTCTCCTCTTTTTACCTCCTTCATTTACTTTAGTTTGGTGAATAATTTTATCCTTTGATGATGGATATAGAAATTGATCTCATTTGATACGATATGATTGATATTTTTACCTGGGATTTGGATGTGGATGAATGATTGATTAATGGCATGTGGAATGTTTGGTGGTGCTAGTGGAACAATGCTTGATTTATATAGATTTTGGATTGTGGAATGTTTGGTGGAAAGATGGTTGGATGATTTGGTTATGTATGGAAGTATTAATGAGCTGGTATGATTGACTACTTCCTATTTGGTTTGGTTTGTGGAATGATGAATGGATTGGTTTAAATGGTTGTGCTAGTGGATAATGTCTAATGTTTCTTGATTGATGGTTTGTGGTATGATTGGTGGAAATGAGAACTTAATGGTATGAATTATGCTCAAAGTTTGGTGGTGTTTTGTGTTTGTGTGAGTAGGTACATAAGGCATTGGAGAAGCGGTTGGATTGTGGCTACCGATGGGTAACACATTTTATCATTTTCTCTTGCCATTTAGATTCGTTGCATGTAGTTGTTGTTCTTAGGATTGTTTGTGTGCTTGTGTGTGTGTGATGTACCCAAAACTTAGCTTGAGATTGGACCAAGATTTACTTTGTGAAGTTTGAAGTCTACCTTAACCTATGATAGGGAGGAATCTTATTGTCGAAGCATGTCTAAGTTTAACTTTTGAATTGCCGAGTTTTATGTTTGGTTAATGCATGGGACTTGACAAAAAGCTGTGAGTGTTGAGCCATGATATTGTCATATTTATTTTGTTTGAGAGAGGCGAGATTGAGAGCGAGAAATCTAGAACTTGCATCTATTCTCGATCCATTAGCATGAGTATGTGACTAGAAAATAATATTAGGTTGTCGATTCCTAGTCCTACCTTACACATCGGGAGTATAAGGTGTTTACTTTGATCATTATTTGCCTTTCATGTCTTTGACCCCCGTGATTGAGCTTTATTGGAGAACTTTCTTTGATATTATTAGGACCAAGTTTGGGGGGGAAGAGAGAATGAGGGTGAATACAGTGATGTGAGCTTGGGTTGGGAATTGCTTGGTATTTGTTATTGCAATTGATGAGGCATGAAAGGAAATAAATAAAGAGGATAGAGGCAAATCCTAGGAAATGAGGCACTTGCAAAAATTGTGTGGAAAAAGAGTGGTGCAAGTCTTGAAAAATATGCACCCACAAGACAAAAAATGAAAAGAAAGAAAAAAAAAAGAAAAAAAATGAGGAAGAGAAAAAAAAAAAAGGGAAAAGAAAATTGAAGAAAGAAAAGAAAGAAAGATTTGAGAATGGAATAAGCCTCGGGTTTAGTGGTTGATGATAACGTTTAGGGGGGTTCTTGGGAAATTGAGGAGTTTAGTTACTTTGGCCCAAAAACACCTACCTTTTAGTTAGCCACGTTATAACCAAAGCAAAGACCTTCTTGATTCTAGGAGCTAAATCATTGTAGTATAGTGGTGAGAATGGATGCAAGCCTATGGAGATTGAGCTCGATATCTTGTGATTGAGTGACTCTCATCGTCCCCAAACACGTGAGGGAGTGATTTCATTTCTTTTTATCCATATTTGATGAGTGGTTTGAGTCCTTAGCATTAAACAAATCACAAAGTTAGGTGATAATCTCGTTTGACTAGGACATGCTAAGACAATCAAGATGAGCTATAAGGTAATTTTTCGAGGTAGAATGATTGCTTTACTTTGTTTTGATTGAGGACAATTAAAGGTTCAAGTTTGGGGGATTATGATATGTGCGTAAAATGACCTTTACTTCGATGTTTGTGCATTCATGTTTGCGTTCATTTCACTCCCATATCATATGTTTTTGTCTTCTTTTTGTTGTATTTTCGTGTTTTGTGTGTTTCGGATGGTGTAGGTTAGGTTTTGAGCATTATTCAGCATTTATGGTTTAGTTTTGGAGGAAAATCGCCCGATCTGAGAGTCAAAGGCATTTTAGATCGACCGAGATGGCAGTGAAAGCAGTAGGATGGATTTTAGAGGCAAATTCCGGTCGATCTTGTAGAGACCGGTTGATCTGGGCTGTTCAGAGGCATATTCTGGTCGATCCTGCAGATTCCGGTCGATTCCTGCTATTCAGAGGCATATTCCAGTCGATCCGTGCTATTCAGAGGAATATTCTGGTCGATCCTGATCCAGATCGGGCGATCCGAAACGGTTTGTCTTGGCAGTTTTTTATTTTCAAAGCATCTCGGTCGATCTTGCACCAGACCGGGCGATCCGGGGCTCTGCCAACTCATTATAAAAAGGGAGAAACTCGCATTTGTGAGGAAGTTGGACACTTTGTACATACTTGTGGCATTTTTCACTCTCAATAATCACTTCCTACTCACATCCATCCATCAATTGAAGGGGATCTTCATCCAAATCTATCCAATTGATGAAGAAGCCAAGGATCCAAATTGGGGAATTTGCTATTTCCAATCTATTTGTAATGGCTAAGTTTTATTTTTCTATTCAATTGCACTTGATCAAAGGTATGTATAGATAAATCCTTGAGGATGTTGGTAGATTGAAACATTGAATTGAGATATTGATGCTTGGATTGTTGTTTACCTCCATTCAATTGATTGCACTCACTTGATCTTTTTCCTGAATCACATAGTGTAGGCATTAACCAGCTATGTGTGTGTTAGATACCGAAATGGCAGCCAATACGCGGATCTAGGTGTTGTGAGAAGTCTAGTTGCATATCGGTTTTGATCCAATTCCTGTGCGGAGATTGACTATAGGTCGATAACCTACGGTCTATTTGGAGTGGAATTAGATGCTATAACATAACTGTTTGTGTGTTTAATTTCATCTACTCTTATTTCACCGGTACTAAGGGAGATAGGAAGTGTAGGGTAGGTTGATCATCTTTGATTGGATTAAATGATTGTTTGCATCATTCAAGTCAATTTCATAGATTCATTGTGGATATCTTACCAATGTCCTTCATTCTTAGATTGTTGAATTCTATACCTTGAGTTTATGCTACAATTGTTTTAAAGTGAATTGTTAAATGTCGAGTAGATGCATGTTTAGTTTAAAGCTTTCATAGTTAGATTTACTTTTTGCCTAGGATAAACCAACACTCAACGACTTATTTCGTACCTAGATACAATCGCAACTCTTTACTACCTAGTACTCTAGCCGGCGAAGGAAGAAGGACCTGGATTTGACAAATATTATTCTTGGTTAGCTAGGATTTTAATTTGATTGAACTTTTAGCGACATCAGGAGACTAGTTCGGTAAAGTGGGTCGAGCCCGTGTAGATTGAGGAACTCGAGCAGCTGATCCAGTTAGATAGATATGGAAAAGATATGGTGCATATCTTGTTTCGTTGTTGGACAAGATTTATCCTCATCAGTATTACATTGGGTAGGAATAAATCTATTAGATATAGATTTAGATTTATATATATCTTACCATATCTATGTTTTTATATTCCTTATGTATCTAGGAATATCTCCCTATAAATACCCTTGCTCCCTCTAATTGTAATAGTCCATTATTTTCACATACATTGTAATTTCTTCATCTTAATAAAATCATCACCTAGGAGGCTTGAAGAGTGGACGTAGAGCATAGCTCAAACCACTATAAATTCTGCATGTCGTTTATTTTATGTTAGTTATTTGTGTCTGCAATCACTTCAATTCACAACAAATTGGTGCGGTGAACGTGGAGAAGGAAGGATTGCAATGGGTTCAGCCAAGTTTGAGGTGGAGCGCTTCACGGGATTGAGTGATTTTGGTTTGTGGAAGTTGAAGATGCAAGCGATATTTGTACAGCAAGGCTTAGATGGTGCCTTGAAGGGAGAGGCTGGGTTACCCGACACGATGACGGAGAACAGAAGAGAGATACACTAGCGAAGGTGCATAGTGCGCTGATTCTGAGTCTCGGAGATACGGTGTTGAGGAAGGTGTCGAAAGAGAAAACGGCAGTGGAAGTATGGACCAAACTGAAATCCTTATATATGAAGAAGTCCCTGGTGAATCGGCTCTATCTTAAATAGTCATTGTATTTGTTTAAAATGCAAGAAGGAAGACCGATCAATAAGCAGCTCGATGAGTTTACTAAGTTGATCCTCGATCTGGAAAATACCGATGTGGCGATAGGTGATGAGGATCAGGAATTGATTTTGTTGAGTGCACTGCTAAAGAGTTATTCGAATTTCAAGGAAGCCTTAATGTATGGAAGAGAGTCATTGACCATGGATGAGGTTCAGTCTGCTCTAAGTTCGAAGGAGTTAAATGAGAAGAACCGAGAGCGATAGAACTCTCATGGAGAAGGCTTTGTGGCTAGAGTGGCTCGTGGAAGACCAGAGATAAGGAATTTCAACAGGGGAAATTCAAGGTTGCGATCGAGGCCAAAGCCAGGATCGCAGCCAAAGGTCAAGTGCTTTCTCTGCCTAAAGAAGGGACACATAAAAAAGGATTGTCCGAAGAGGCAGACAAAGTAGGAGCAGAAGCAACAGATAGATGTAGTTGTTGCTGAGCAGGAATATGACTCTGGAGAGGCATTGGTGATTTCGAATGAGCGCTCGGAGAGGGAATGGATATTGGATTCAGGTTGTACATTCCACATGACACCTAATAAGTCATGGCTCAAAGGGTTCGAGGAGCAGGAGAACTCGAGTGTTCTTCTGGATAACAATAAACCATGCAAGGTGGTTGGAATTGGTTCGGTGAGGGTTACACGATCAAGATGGAAGTTGGGACTTTGCAGGATCCCTGGTCTTGATGAAGGGAGCTTGAATGAATGGAATTTACACTCTGATGGGGAGCACAGTGATCGGGGTGGCTTTGATAGTGACGGTGGATAAGTCAGTACTACGGCATAGGAGACTCGGTCATGTTACTGAGAGAGGGTTGCAGGAGTTATCGAAGCAAGATCTGTTGCTCGGGGATAATATCGGAGAGTTAGATTTTTGTGAGAATTACATCTATGGGAAACCTCACCGGGTAAAGTTCGGAGTAGGTCGACAAAGACCTCGAGGAACTCTGGACTACATCCACTCAGATCTATAGGGACCTTCAAGGGTCAGTTCGAATGGAGGAGCAAAGTACTTCATGAGCCTCATTGATGATCACTCAAGGAAGGTGTGGGTCTACATCTTGAAGAATAAGAGTGATGCTTTAGAGACCTTCAAGAAGTGAAAAGTGCTGATCGAAAATCAGATTGGAAGGAAGGTGAAGAGGCTGCGAACTAACAATGGCCTTGAGTATTGCTCGAAGGAGTTCGAGAGGTACTGTTTGAAGAAGGGTATTGCAAGGCACAAGACAGTGGCACGAACACCTCAGCAGAACGGATTGGTGGAGAGGAACAATCGGACGTTGTTGGAAAGAACGAGGTGCATGTTGTTTAGTGCAAAGTTACCCTAGTCGTTCTGGGCAGAAGCAGTGACTATTGCAGCTTATTTGATCAACTGGTGCCCCTCGACTGCACTAGGTTTCAAGACACCAGAAGAAATATGGTCTGGTCACCCTCCAAATTTCAACAACCTTAGAGCTTTTAGTTGCGTGGCTTATACGAACGTCAACGAAGATAAGCTTGGGAGGAGGGCATTAAAATGCATATTTATCGGGTACCCCAAAGGAGTGAAAGGGTACAAGTTATGGTGTCTCGAGCCGAAAGTGCATCATTAGTAAGGATGTGGTGTTCAAAGAAGAGCTGGTAGGAGATCTGGATAAAGGGGCCGAAGAACGGGAAAATATTCTTGAGAAACAAGGTGATGCTTCAGAGGAACAGTCTGATAAGGTCGAAGGAAATAGATCAGCTGTTGAGATTGAGGTGAAGCCGACCAGTGGGTCGAAGAGTGAACCTCAGGTGGATGGCGAGATCGAGGTGGTTAGAGTGTCAGGTGCGATTCTAGATTATAATCTCACGAGAGATAAGGAGCAAGGGCAGATAAGACCTCCCTCTCGTCTCGGATATGCTGATGTGGTAGCATATGCTTTCGTTATGGCGGAAGAGGTAGAGCTGGATGATACCGAGCCAAAAAGCTATATCGAGGCCATAAGTTGTAAGGAGAGGCTCAAGTGGCTCAATGCCATGAAGGAGGAGATAGACTCCTTGAAGAAGAATAATACCTGGGAGTTGGTGGATAAGTCGGGTGAGAAGCAATTGATAGTTAGCTGTAAGTGGATTTTCAAGAAGAAATAGGAGGTTTCTGGGGTTAGATTCAAGTCTAGACTAGTTGCTCGAGATTTCACGCAACGGGAAGGTGTGGATTATGGCGAGGTGTTTGCGCCAGTGGTGAAACAAAGGTCGATTAGGCTGATCTTGTCGTTAGTTTCTCGATATGATATGGAGTTAGAGCAACTGGATGTAAAGACTGCATTTTTGTACGGAGAGCTGGAGGAAAGGATCCTTATGACGCAACCCGAGGGCTTCGAGGAAGCTGGTAGTGGGGAGAAGGTGTGTCTTCTCAAGAAGTCATTGTATGGATTGAAGCAGTCTCCAAGGCAGTGGAATAGGCGGATCGACAAGTTTATGGTTCAGCAGGAATTCATTCGATGCAAACATGACCCATGTGTATATTTTCGAGGTGAAGATATGAAGACTCGAATTTATCTATTGTTGTACGTAGATGATATGCTGATAGCGAGTCAAGATAAGCAAGGAATAGCCGAACTGAAGGAAGCTCTGAGTCAGGAGTTCGAGATAAAAGATCTCGGTTGCGCTCGAAGGATCCTGGGTATGGAAATAGTTCGAGACAGGGCTCGAAGAAGACTCACGTTATCTCAATAGGGATACTTGACGAAAGTTCTTGAGAAGCATGGAATGAAGGATGTAAAGCCTGTGCTCACTCCATTAGCAGCTCGTTTCAAGTTGAGTGCTGCTGGGAAACTCGACGAGGAAGAAAGGGAGTTTATGAGAGGTATTCCTTAAGTGAGCGTTGTCGGTTCGTTGATGTATGTTATGGTTTGTACGAGATCGGATCTTGCTTATGCTCTCAACATGGATAGTAGGTTCATGGCCGAACCTAGGAAAGAGCATAGGGCAGCTCTAAAGTGGGCCCTCAGGTATGTTTGAGGAACAGTTGGGAAGAGTCTAGTCTTTGAGGATGATGGTTCGAGCTCAAAGCTCCCAGTCGAAGGATTTGCAGGATGTGTGGATACGAAGAAGTCATTTACGGGTTTTGTGTTCACATCGTATGGAATGACGATTAGTTGGAGAGCAAGTCTGCAGAGGGTAGTTACCTTATCTTCGATGAAGGCGGAATACATTGTCTTGACCGAAGCGATTAAAGAAGGTCCGTGGTTGCTCGAGTTTATGAATGAACTAGGGATTAATCAAGGAAGGATGAAGGTTTCATGCGATAATCAAGGTGCTTTGCAACTGGCAAAGAATGATGTTCATCATGAGAAAACTAAGCACTTCAATGTGAAGTTCCATTTTATAAGATATGTGGTTGCAGCCGGAGAGGTTGAGCTGCACAAGGTCAATACTCTCAATAATCATGCGGATATGATTACGAAGCCAGTTCCAAGTACTAAGTTTGAGTACTGTTTGGAACTGATAAAACTTTTGAAGTCGAACTGAAGAGGAGGTGCCAAGCCGAGGTGATATTGAGCCTAAGGTGGAGAATTGTTGGAGTAGTCAATATAACTCGAGGAAGTAGTTCGAGTAGGTCGAGGAGACTAGTTTGATAAAGTGGGTCGAGCCCATGTAAGTCGAGGAACTTGAGGAGCTGATCGAGTTGGATAGATATGGAAAAGATATGGTGCATATCTTGTTTCATTGTTGGACAAGATTTATCCTTATCAGTATTATATTTGGGTAGGCATAAATCTATTAGAGATAGATTTAGATTTGTATATATCTTACCATATCTAGGTTTTATATTCCTTATGTATCTAGGAATATCTCCCTAGAAATACCCCTGCTCCCCACCAATTGTAATAGTCCATTATTGTCACATACTTTGTAATTTCTTCACCATAATAAAATCATCACCGTGGAGGTTTGAAGAGTGGGCGTAGAGCATAGCTCGAACCACTATAAATTCTTTGTGTTGTTTATTTTCTGTTAATTATTTGTGTCTGCAATCGTTTCAATTCACAACAGCTGAAAATTGATATTCTTTGTTCAAAATTTCAACATATATGACTAATACATTTCTTGCATCAACAGGTGCATTAAAATCTTATTTATCCTCAATATTATATTATGCATGCATGATAATATATGCAGTGATAATGTCTTGGAAATAGTTCTTTTTCCAAGACCAACTCCAAATTTTTCTTACAAAACTCTTGTTTCAGATATATTATGTATGATCAAGATTAGGTTGCACAAGTATTGAATAATTGAATATTTTAGATATATTCCATAATATTAATATAGTTCATATTATACTATTTTTTATAATATATCTACAGAGATCATAGAAAAGATGAGATCTTTTCAATACGTTAATATTATTATTGGGTCATGGCATACTAAAATATGCATGTCATATTCATGTAATATATTCAACAATAATTTCAATAAGTATAGTCGATTTTCAACCATCCCACATGTTGTTCTGACAATTTTTTTTTTTTTAACTCTAATACATGCAATCTACACAATCTAATATCCTAAAAATTCATATTTGCTACCAATATATAGTAGTCTAATCACATCAGCAATAGAGAGTATTAATATTAATCTGAAAATATCTTTATAATTTCACAATTAAACCCTACAACTAATTCAAATTAATGGACTCACAAATATTAATTTTGTTGACAATATAAAAGAAAATCAAGAATATATTTCCATAGATATAGATACTTCAAATAAATAGATTTGGTTGTTATACATTTCCTTAATTCATGTAAGTGTCTGTAACTATATATATCTCATATTGAGATA
>JAPKLW010000803.1:333325-346568 GCA_026898455.1 Plectranthus barbatus | reverse complement strand
CAAAGAGTTGCCTTTCCTGTTAAGCAATCAGCCGTCTGAAGGTTTGTCTGCTTTACGGCTATCTTCCTATACCCCGGACTTTCCTGGTGTGGCTCCGGCTGAGTCAAGGGCGCACCTTCGTAAAACTCGCTTTTACCACTCGCTTGGAAGAGTTTAGAGTTCCCTCCGAACTATCGTGTGTTCTCGGCTTCAATGCCCGCCTTAATCAATTTCTTCACAAGAAATTGATTGCTGGATGCTTTCCTTAAAAAGAAACTGATCCCAATGATTGAAGATTCTTGAACCAGTTCAACAATCACTCAGAAGAATGTCAGACGTAGTGAGACACTCTGAATGTTGAAGGCCTTTGGATATCTCTGGATTGTACCTATCAACTGGACTGCTCTCTTGCCTTTTTTCTTTTTAGAATCTATTGTATATCGAGTTTTGGTTAGAGAGTGAGCAGCACCTGCATCTTCCTTTGACTTGCCTTTTATAGCGGTGTCCTCGAAGTTTGAGTCGGCAGATCCGTTTAGACACAATGGATCTTTCTCCTTAAATGTAGGTAGCTATTTACTAACTTTTCTGCTTTTGGACAGGCTTTTCCGTCCTACTTCTGAAATGGCTAATCGTCGCGTGTTGGTCAGAATGGCGGTGTAGCAGTTGTTCTGGTTTGCTTTGCTGAGCTTCTACTGGTACGGGATGCTGGATCTCTTTCAGCATACTTCTGGTCTCAATGCGCAGCAAGTGCTTTGTCTGCTACTCTGATTTTGGTTTGCTAGCATCTTCAGCAGTTTAGGATGTGTTTGTCGAATGCTGACTCCTTAGCATTCTGTTATTGCTAGCGGTCTTCCTTTAGCATTCTTTGATGTTTGCTGAGATACTTCCAAGCAGCCTATTCTATTACAACTCGATGTTTACCCTATACAGGACATTACATCAGTTGCTAAGCTATGCTAATGTTCAGCAATGATCGACCGTCTACTAAGGTTTGATCCAACAAAACCTTTTACAATAAGATCCTAAGGGTAATTCATGAATATTTTCCCAACAGTTTTATATGTGCCGGTTTTTCGTGGAATTTAATTTCAGTTTCTAAGTTATTTAATGATGGATATTAAGTTATTTTTTATAGTGGAGTTTCTATCATTGGTAATAACGGTGTTATCTGTCATGGCAAACTGATTGACTCTCTCTATATCATTGTGTAGGGTTTGAGTCTACGATGGACAACACGAGTTGCCATTAATTAAATTCTTGCCAGGGATCGTTCTTAGGATACCCGGAACAAATTTCAATTAAATAAACCATGCGATCTTATGCATGCTCCTACAAAATTAATTGCAGATGATGGATTTAGGGAATACCTGATTTCACCATTTGATCTAAAAATCTTGATCGGAGCCAATAACGATGAAATAACCTTAGATCTTAGATAGAACGCCGGCGATAGATAGTTGTTCCTACAGATCTGATCTTCTGATCTGTTCCCTTGCTCCTTGGAAATCTGGTGAGGTTTATCTACCAAGTTGGATCTGAGATCTGGAGAAATCGATCAGTTCCTCCCTCTAGATCAGCCGTCGCCGTCTCTCTAAATTTTACTGAAAACCCTAATTCTTAATGATCTGATAGAGAGAAGGCCTTTATATAGTGTTAGGGTTTTGAGAAACCCTAACCCTAATGGGCTTGAGCAGTTCATGGGCCAGACCAGGGACCAGATGCAAATAATAAAGTGGGCCCTCTTTATTAATTAATCCTTCTTTGTTAAACCCAGAACATAATTAATTAATAAAACATTGTTTTAACCTTCACCACGGTAACAATGCTGACTCGCCCCATTATTACCACGTTATTAGGAACGGGTTGCACCAAACTAACATGATCTACATATTTAAGGTTTTAGACATTCATTAATTAATTTAGCTTATGACAATCAGCCACAATTAATTAATCTCTTATTTCCTGAGTAATACCACTCACTCCTTTTCACTTATGCCTGAATTAAATAATTCAACCTGTAGGGTTTAGCATAGTGAACCTTGTGAGCTCCTCAGGGAATGTCACCATCCTGAAACGGATATGCTTACCTAAATGTCCAGACTAAGCAGGCCACACACAAATTGCCAATACCCAAAATACAAGTATTAGAGTACATGTAAGACTCACCACTCTAGTAAATCAAAGTGTGGTCAATCTGTGTGTGCCCCTTATCCTTCAGTTAGGTTTAAGATCATAGGAAGTATGTTAGGGATCTGGCTCATTCGTATGTCAATGTGAATGGCACATCCCACTGTTGATCCTATCAATACATAACCATGTACCAGCACATAAAGTAGCTAGGATAAGCCCACTTACGAACCGATGTGTCGCAGCTTAGACCGACAGCCTATCCAGGGACTGTCTCAGCTGTGATACTGTTTATATCTCGCTAGGTCAAACACCTCATATGATCCTCTGTGATCTCCTACACACCATATGGTCATCCCTATAGGCGAGATAATAGGATATTATGGTTCGTTGTATGTTTGTTTCATCTGATAGCAAGCATTGTTGTGGCAACATATATGAAGACCAGTGTACAAAACACTTAATCATATATGCTTTCAGTATACAATCCCAACAATCTCCCGCTTATACTTAAAGCATAATACCATTGCTTTATCAAAGTATTAAGTGTGTCTATACTGTCAATCACTCCCACTGCATTCACGTCACCTCTTATCACGATTGCTCGTATGATGTGATACTACACATCCTATGTGTTTCACCACCTTGTGAGTCTTGGGTTCCCTTGAGTTTGTCATTGCACCAACATGATCACAATTGTATATGACCTTATGAGGCAAACTCAGAACACACACCTCTAGAGGATAACACCGGAGTTATACTGCTTCTTGCGAAGCTAATGAAGCTGTCAAAAGCTCAGCCTTCATACCGGAATCCGTAACACACTTCTGTGTTAGACTCCTATAACTCCTCCTCCAAGGCCAACACATAGTTAGAGGTCGATTTCCTTTCCTTATGATCCTCCTGGATATCCGATGCCATTCAACTCACAAGGCTCATTCATTAACCAATGTGCCTATCCAGAGTTGAACTGATATCTGTTTAACATGCTCATAACATTACAGATGTCTAACTTCGTTCATTTACAATATGGAAAGATAACAATCTTTCTTGCTATGAACGACTCACCACAGAATCAATTTAAGCGACTTGAGATACCTGAACATCCTTTTCTTGTGACATCACAAGATTTTAATTCAAAAGATGTTCCAAAATCTCATAAGTCCTACTTCTGAAACTGTTCGGATAACCATCCTTTATGCCTGATAATATCTCCACACCGTTTCCGAATGTGAAAATACCATCTACATAATGTGCAAGGAAAAACATGCTTCCGCTGATACATAACTGGTACATGAAACTCTCATTCTCGATAGACAATATCGAAATGTCTGTTTCATGACTTTGAAGCACCTTTAAGTTCATACTTGAACTACCTTGGCTTCCAGACATGATGCTTTTCACATAATTTATCTGGTTGTTGCATACAGATGTCGTCACCTTTTATCAAGGTTCCCGTTTATAAAATACAGATGACGTCATCTATCTTCCAGATATTTAGATTCATATGTGTTGTTATGGTTAAAAGAATTCGAATGGGTTTAACAATTGCAACCAGTGAGAAAGTCTTGTTGTGAAACATACCTTACTCACTAACCTAGACTTTTGAAAACATACTAGGTTACCATTCGAGCATTTCTTTCCTTGTATATCAATCAGTTACTTATAGCTGGTAAGCTATTTGGCAATCACTGATCCTGATACACAACCATAACCTTTACAGATTCATTTCTGAATCCATGACTTGACGTCATTAAACTGCATCTTTTGTCTTAACAGCTTTGTTGCGCTTTAAGGGATGAGTACGATTTTGTTGTTGAAGCTGGGAACAAGTCCAGAGACTGTTTCCACGAACCAGTACCATTAAGCCTGCTAAGGAAACCTCCCACTGCAACCATGCTCCTTTTACGTTGTCAGTTAATGGTGCATTAATTTGTGGTTTACCACCTTACACAAGTGACCGTGCAATTGGTACCATACCTTCCAAGGTATGCTCAATATGCCACGGGGTATTTCCTGATGGATTTGAATTGTCTTCTCTAAAACGTTAGAGAACAATCTCACATTTGGATTCATGGTTTCATCCTATTCAACTTGCTTGTACTTAGGATATACAAAGCAACCATCTTTTTCGTTTACCTGGAATAGCCCACAAAGCAGTACTAGCTTAAACCTTTCTTCTAACCAATCAGTTTCCTATATCAGCTTAACAGCCGAATTACCCATCATCGCCCTTTTGATAGAGTCAAGGTCTGCTAGGGTATTTGGAACTGATTTAGAAGACATTAGATTAAGCAAACATACAACTGCTTTTGGCGCTCTTCCCAAAAAAAAAATTTGGCAAAGCTAGCATAACTTATAAACTTTTAAAGAATCTTATTTCGTTTTACCTACACTATCCCAATCGAGGGATAATAGGTGTAGTTAACTGGGATGCAATCCCTTTGCTCTACTAGATACTGTAAAACCCCATCACTTAAGATATACCATTATGAATGAACCATAATGTTTTTACGGTCTTGTTTAACTTATTCTCTACCTTAGTCTTGAACGCTCTTGATTAAAGCAAGAGACTAAGACTTGTAGTGAACTAGATAAACATATCCAAATCTTAAATGATTACAGTATCAATGCCTGTTAAGGCAACTGCGGAAGTAGACTCAAACCAGCAAACCAGAGCAAACACGAAATAACCTATAGAGATACGATCGCCTATTAAAAGGCCTGGTTATCATCTTATACCTCTAAGTAGTTGTCATAAGTACCATTTTTAGGAATACCTAGATTGAATCCATAATTCCATGAATTACTTAAAACTAGTTAGACTGATGTAACCTATCTCTATAGCGATTCTTTAAATTATACCTTAGAACACTGATAGTTTATGTAATCAAGTAATGAAGAGACAATCATCCATAATAGAAAACACTGTTATTATGATAGAAAAACTCTATCGAATAACTGATAATCCAATAGATGAAAAATATGTTTATCAAAACAACATCTCTTCAGAAACTTGAATTAAAACAGAGTTTTTAACATAAACTCAAAGTAAAATCTCCATCAGTTGAAGTAGCAACATCCAGCATCAATCTTGGAGATGGTAATCCCGCCATCTTCAAGCCCTAAGCTTGATTCCGTGCAAAGTGTAGCAAACACGATTAGTGACCTCATTTACCACTACCCACTAAGGAGTAGAAAACCGATACTAAACATGTTTCAACATGCAATGCAAAAGATGATGTACCTTGTCCCTTTGTTATCAAACTTGGACAATTTACTTTCCAGTGACCCTTCTTGCCACACTTGAAACATTTGTCCTTCTTGTTATCTTTCTTTCCTTTGTTCACTCCTTTACCATTCTTCTTCTTCATGTCATTATGACGCGATTTAGAAGAAGTTTTAGCAAGAGATCTGGAATGAACTGATAATGCAAGACTGCTCCCACTGCTTCCTTCATTCCTCTTTTCTTTGGCATCACTCTTTCGACTCGGAAGCAAATCAAAGTGACTCATAGAAAAGACTGAAGAAGCTTCTGTTGATACAAGATCTTTGAGCAGACTGTGAACAGTATACTCACTCTTGTTTTTCTCAACAGAAATTCTGAAGTCATCAAATGACTTCGGTAACGTGTTGAGTATCAAGTCAATTTTGACATCATTGTCAATTTGACCACCCATTAATGTGTACTCATCTATGAGCTGGATGAGTGATTCCACATGTTCACGTACCGAACAGTTCTGACCCATTTTCTGTCTTACAATATGCTTGATAAGACTGGACCTAGCATGTCCATCGAGTTTGCCAAATGCTACGTCAAGACGTCGCATAATGTCACGCGCAAGCCATACATCACTATAACGAGGACACAATGCATCTGACATACCAGCCAAGATATATTGTCTGGCCATGCCATTCGACCACATCCACATGTGATACTGTGCACGCACCTCATCGGAAGATGTAACAGTCGTCGAACTCGGACAGGGAGTTTGCAGAACAAACAAATGTCCAAATGAATCCAAGAGTTTGACAATGTCACTTTTCCATCATGGAAAATTCGGACCAGTCAAGGAATTGTGTACGATTGAATTGATGAGCAATGCGATAATAGACATGTCTGAAAACAAATAAGCGAATTAAAGTAAGCACATACTACGAACAATTGAAACAAATATGCATAGAACCTTTAGATGAAACAATGCAATTTGCTTCCTCCAATTGCCCAAGCTAATTCATCGCAAGCTAATCGAGTAGACCGTTTATGATGAACACTCAACCAGATCAAATGATCCTTTCATTTCTTAACATGCCAGGTATCTTAAGCAAAAGAAATTAATATTGGAGATCTCAAGACCATGTTCACCTATCCGGAGCAAGGACATCTCAAAAGAGTTATACTCCAGGCAACATCTAAGCCAAAATAAACCACAATCCTAACTCTGGATGTTAAAAGGCGATTTTGCATACGTACTCGACCCATACCGCATGCCCTTTACATCCTTTGTTATCCCACTTAGATTAATCTTAGAGACCAGTGAAAGTTGTCTCAATGCAAGCTACCCGAGTAGACCGTTTGCTTAGAGGCTCCCACTTCTCATCTTCAAATAAGTGTTTTATTTTGGAAACCTCATTGCATTGGAACTGGTGAGGAACCCTTAACGTAAGCTACCCGAGTAGACCATTTACGCTTCGAGATACCCCACTTCCTATAAGAAGTCGTATTTGTGAAGGTCTAATGATCTTGGTTAGAAAAGAACCAAAATCCAGCTTAATATTTTTAATTCTAAAGGTTTCATGCGCACACATTATATTATGTTCCCATAAATTATGTCACACCCAAAATTCCATCATAAATTAATATGATCCCGGAATTTATAGACACCTATGTAAGAAATACAATTGTTTATGACTTCCTCAACCTACATCTCCTTCCGGTCTCAATAGGTGATATTTCTCTATCCACTTTCATGCTCAATAGAACAATCATTCCGAAATCATAAACAAACTCAGATTCAAGCAAAAACAGCCATTAACATATATTCAAGATCAAATCAAAAATCCACAACCCAAGTGCAAAATGACTTAGATCATATTTAAACTAAAAATAAAATAAAACTTAAACATGTTCCAGCTATCATTCCTTGTATTGGCTCAAAACATAAATTAAAGAAGTAAGAAAACCAGCAACATTGTGCCCAGCTGCTGCTGCTCTACTCCTTCCTCCATCTCTACACAGCTCCCAAGTTTCCTCTCTCTAAAAAGTGGCTTGTTCTCTAAGAATTGTTTTGATCCCCTTTTGTTTTGCCCTACTTTATCCAAAAAAAAAGGTATGCTGCCTGTTTTGCCCTTGTGTGCTGTCTCCAAAATTCGTGTGACACCTGTAAAGCAAGAAAAATCTCTGAAAATCACTTTTGCTTTTGTGACAGCAAAGTGGTCCCCCCTTGGTGCAGTCTCTCAGCTCCCAGTAATGCTACACCTATGCTCTAGCATAACAGTCAGCAGATACTCTTTCACTCATTGGGCTTGAAACCTAGTCAATCTCACTCATTTTCCTTGCAAAACAACTAAAAACAACAAAACACAACTATACAAGACATATAATGCAAACAAAGTAAATACAACACAATAACAACTTAAAATGGTTTAGAAACACTCGAAACAACATAAAAGACACCTATAAAACACTAAAATAATAACTCCTTTAGAGAGTTATCACCCCCCCAAACTTAAGATGTTGTTTGTCCCCAAGCAACTAAGATACAAACAAAAGACAAAAACAGACTAACAAACATCAATATACAAGCCCTTATGAGATAGTTAAATTTAGCCTAAGAAACATCCCGCCATGCCCTCAACAAAATTGTAAAAAGAAAGGCTTAACAAAATAGTCTATAATCAGCATGAATTTGTTAAAAACATATCTCATTGGTTTAACAAAGCACTTCAATCAAATTTGAAATTCCAAGTTCCAAAAACAAAGATGCCTCAACATCAGCTAGCACAACTTTTCAACCTGACTCAAGCTATTTCATCAAGTTCAGTGATCATCAATGTTACTTGTTTTCACTCTCACTTGACCTCTAACATCTTCTCCACTAATGGGATCTATGCCACTCACAGATCAAAAGGACTTAATGGCTTGTAATGTGAGGCTAAGGTTAAGGATGGGTAAATTTGGTTAAAGTGACTATCATCCAGGAACATAATTCAACATCTTAATTTAGGACTTATTCTAAACTGCAAAAATAACAAAGGAGAAAGGCACACACCCTTAAAATAAAACAAACTATAGGTTTTTTTTTCTTTTTTCTTTTCATAAATAATTCTTTTCTTTTTTTTTCTTTTTTTTCTTTTTTTCTTTTCTCTTTTGTTTTTTTTCTTTTATAACATAATACGTAACTTTGGCCTTTCAACTTTGGCACACACCCTCATGCCACTGGAATGCTTCAGCATTGATTATTCTAACAAAACACAAAACACCACAACTAAAACATATAAAGACGTGCGTGTGTACCCCCCCCAAACATTGTCCTCAATGTTTCAGAAGAGTCAAAGATACTCATGGATAAGGGTGAGTGTATGGATAATGGCTAAACATGTAGGGAAAATGAAAGAAATGGCATACGACACAAAGAAAGGTGCAAAGAAAACTTGTAGAAGGCTCAAACAAGTGAAAGATGACCTAAATCATTTCTACAAGTGGCACAAATCCTAATTTCGCCTCAAATCTGCTATCGGCCAAGTAAGAGGTAACTATTTCACACATTTCACAAGACAAAACAACTCAAATCCTGCCAAATCATTGAACTAGCATGATGTAGTTTTAAAAAAAATATTCAATTTTTTTCACGGACTTGGAACTCAATTTAGTCATGATTTACCAAGTTAAAACTAGAGATCTGAAGAAAACAAAACATGTTAAACCAAAAACTATTCATGAAGCCATTTGATGAGAAAGAAATGAATGGACACATCATTGGGCATAGAAATGAGCATTGGCTAAAATATCGTAAATCAATTAGGCAACCAGAACAAAAAACACAAGAATAAAAACATACACATCTACACCCAACAAGCAGACAACAAACATAACCAACACAAACAAACAAATAAAAATATATATATATAAACTAAATTTTTTTTATAATTTTTTTTTATGGAATGGTTTCGAATTAACCGAAGGGTCACGGGCCAGCAGAGGTGATTGTATTTCCTTTCTCTTTAGCTTTGATGGTACCTAGCTACTGCAGGATGAATTTGTCTTGGTATTTGATATTCAGCATCACATCCTTCTCTCGCAGTCCAGCCAATGCTACTCCCAGGCTAGAGCATCACAAAATAACTAAAGCAGAAAATAAATAACAGAAATAAAACTAACTAAATGACAGAAATAAAATGAAAGCAGTAAAATTTCAGGGCTATCTCAATTACCAAAGAGTCTGAAACTCTTAGATAGCCCAAAGTACCTCTCCTCTTAAGCATCATTCAATAAGGCCGGAGCCTTCTCTTTATCGACCCCTCCAACAAAGTATTTCTTCACTCTTATCCTCTTCTTGTAGTCAACACAAACATACCCTTCAATCAAAATCCTCTTGGGAACCAATTCATTGCATGCAGCCATATGTGTCATTTCTCTTTCCTTTGTAGCACATTGGACAAGGTAGACCAAACATCTATCAAAAATTGAATTTCTGATTCCAGGATCGAAACATTTGATCAAGTCTTCCTCCACAACTTCATTCATATGATTGACTTGCTGTTGTTCCTCAAAGCCAATGCAACCTTCTCTCAGCAAAATCTCTTCACAAGAATTCAAAGAGCTAAACTCTTGGCCCATGTACCAAATATCTGGTGGTTTTGGAGTTTTCAAGGGTAATTTGTCATCACCCTCCAAATCATCATACTCCAAATGAGGTAGGAAAGAGTCCAATACCTTTTCTGGTTGTTGAGTGGGAAAAGTCTGAAATTCTCCATATGACAAGAGATTCAGGTTTTTGAAATTCTTCATCAACATTCAGCCCCTCAAACTTATTGTAATCATTTTTAATTTGCTCTGACTCCATGAACCATTCTTCATGCAATTCTTTAGCAAAAATATCCAACACATCAGTTGCAGGACACTCCTCCATTTCATCATTTTTCTTTTTCACCCCATGTGGAAAAGGTGGTGGTGGAGTTGTAAACTTCCTCTCAGCAGTCGTATGCTGGTTCTGTGCTGCAACATGAAGTGCAGTCTATTTTTGTAATTCTTCTTCAGCTTCTTGACCATGTGCAGGGAAAAATTCCTCAGGTTTCCTGTCACTACTCAATGTTAATGCCTTGACATGTTCATTTTCTAACCTTTGATTGAAAGTGTCACTTCGTGATAAGCCTTGAGGTCTATTTCTCAGCTCGGTTGCCAATTTCCCAACTTGCGCTTCCAAACTTCTAAGTGAAGCAGGTTGGCTTTGAATAAGCGCATCCTGACTCTGACTCATTGCTGCATTTTTTGTAACAAATCCATTGAGTATGTCTTCCAATGAATTCAGCTGCTTCCCAGGTGGTGCTTCAGTTCTTTGCTGATTTTGCTGTTGGAAACCAGAACTCCCAGACTTATGCTGCTCAGATACTGCAGCATTGTGATTTTCTGACTCATACCATAAAAGATTGGTATAGTTCCTCCACCCTAGGTTGCATGAGTTAGAATATGAATTATTCCCCTGTTTCTGCTGATAATTCAGATTTTTTTCACAACATGCAGATGTTGGATGAGCTGGACACTCTTCAAACTTGTGTGCTTCTCCACAATAAACACATGATACCACCTCCAACAATGGTTGGGGATGAATGTTATGCTCAAAAATCTCAATTGTTGAACCCATTGCTGCTAATGGTGCTGTAATAGCAGATCCCATTGTTGGCATTTGTGCAGTGAGAGCATCCACTTCTAGAATTCCTGAAACTTTTTGAGTAAATGTTGGAGCAGCTCTTGGATCTTCCTATTGATAGTTGTTGTATGATATCAGGTCCAACAGTTGACATGATTCTTCATAAGATTTGGACAATAAGGCTTCCCTTGCTGATGCATCCAACATCATCCTTGAATTTAGATTTAGCCCAAAGTAGAAAGTCTCAATTTGAATGTAATTAGGAATCCCATGGTAGGGGCACCTTCTTAGCAACTCCTTAAACCTTTCCCAAGCTTCACTCACATATTCATCCTCTTGCCAAAAAGACATAATCTCATTTCGAAACTTGGCAATCTTTGCAGCTGGGAAATACTTCATCAAGAATTTTTCAGTCAACTCATTCCAAGTGGTGATAGAATCAGGTGGAAATGAGCTCAACCATGATCGGGCGTTGTCCCTCAATGAGAAGGGAAATAGCCTCATCCTTAGTGCCTCTGGACTCACACCTTACAGCTTGAAAGAGTCACAAATCTCCATGAAAGACCGCAAATGAAGATGGGGATCATCGGTGGGTTGACCACTAAATCGGCCCATGAACTCCAGCATTTGGAACATTACCGGCTTCAACTCAAAATGGTTAGCTTCAATTTCAGGCCACATAATGCTTGGTTTCAGCTCCTGGAACAGCGAGTTTGCATAACAACAAATAGGTTTGTCTTTATCATTAGCCATAGCCAAGATATTCACCAAGTTGTATCTACCATTTCCTGCAACACCATCTTGATTTGTAATATTTTTTTTTCACAAACTTTTCACACCTGAAAATTAAAACACTATGACACCTTGTTAATCAAACAAGTAAAAACACTAAAAATAAAATGAAAGAGGTAATCAAGCAATATAATAGCATTCGGACTCAGAAACAACACTCCCCAGCAACGGCGCCAAAAACTTGTTGTTGCTGCAGCAGGGTAACTACAGAATTATGCGCAAGTATATGCAATCGACAAGTAATATAGTCTAGGAGACCAGATATCAAACCCTAGAGAGTGTTTAATCAAGCCGTGCACACAATATTGCTTGCAAAACAGGTATGGTGATGCATTACTCAAATAAAAAGTGCAATAAACTGAAATGGAAAGCAAACTGAAATAAACAAGATTAACAACCCTTCTGATCATAAACTAATCACAAATCACCACTAACACGTGCAAACAAAGGAAGAGAAACACATTTGAGTTGTAGATTTGTAAGCTTTCACTGTCCTATATGCTAGAGCATGGGTCTCGCATGAATTCTGAGTCTTAATATCACTCACAAAGTGCCTAGCAAGTTTCCACTCTACTAGATCTACAACTTCCTATCATGCATCATATTCCTATGCTTCCCATGACAGTCAGATGAATAGAATTCAGATCTGGGTTATTTGTTAAGTTGTATCCCCTCATATGCCTATGTAAGAAATACAATTGTTTATGACTTCCTCAACCTACATCTCCTTCCGGTCTCATTAGGTGATATTTCTCTATCCACTTTTGTGCTCAATAGAACAATCATTCCGAAATCATAAACAAATTCAGATTCAAGCAAAAACAGCCATTAACATATATTCAAGATCAAATCAAAAATCCACAACCCAAGTGCAAAATGACTTAGCTCATATTTAAACTAAAAATAAAATAAAACTTAAACATGTTGCTATCATTCATTGTATTGGCTCAAAACATAAATTAAAGAAGCAAGAAAACCAGCAACATTTGTGCCCAGCTGTTGCTGCTCTTCTCCTTCCTCCATCTCTCCACAGCTCCCAAGTTTCCTCTCTCTAAAAAGTGGCTTGTTCTCTAAGAATTGTTTTGATCCCCTTTTGTTTTGCCATACTTTATCCAAAAAAAAAGGTGTGCTGCCTGTTTTGCCCTTGTGTGCTGTCTCCAAAATTCGTGTGACATCTGTAAAGCAAGAAAAAGCTCTAAAAATCACTTTTGCTTTTGTGACAGCAAAGTGGTCCCCCCTTGGTGCAGTCTCATGCTACTCCCATGCTCTAGCATAACAAACAACAGATACTCTTTCACTCATTTGGCTTGAAACCTAGTCAATCTCACTGACAGTCGTGTGAAGTGACACACAATTCCATGTTAAATTATCAATCCGAGTTCTTTTCCATTCGCTCTTGTGGAAACTATTTACTCGTATGAAGGTGTATTAATAGCTAGGCAATACAATTGTCGTTGATTTTCTTTATCTATCAA
>JAPKLW010000803.1:306785-333315 GCA_026898455.1 Plectranthus barbatus | reverse complement strand
AATCTTAGAAGAAAGTGAGTGTTTGTAAACTTCAATTGATCCAAATTAAATCAAGCTATGTTGTAAACGGATTTTAATTCCTATGAAGTTGAGCAATCGACTCTTATATTCGCTAGTCACTTGCTACGGATAACTAGCGGTAGATGACTCTCGAAGTTGCAAATAGCTACGTTATTAACTCCGTGGCCACTCCCAACCGACCGTCGATTATTACCCTATAATCCTAGCCCCGCACATGGATTGAAACTAAAACTATATGATTATGAACTTTTCACGACGATTCCGTCCGCGTATTGGCTGCAACGTTCACATCAACTACCTATAGATTTGCTATTACCTACATCTAATAGGTATGAACAAGCTCAAGTGCAGATCAAGCCTTCATAGGAAAGTATACAAGCATAGTAGATTCAATCCATCACAATATCCATATTACAACACTCACTTAGGAATTTAGTTTATCATACCTTGAATTAGAAGCAATACAAATTGAGAAATAAGAATTGACATTACAAAGTTTCAAGGTCAAATTGATCTACAACGATTGCCTTCGTTGAATCCAATCCACCTATTCTCCTTCTTCAAATTCCACCAAGACGATGGAATGTACCTTGGTTCTCCTTAATTCAAGTGGGGAAGGAAGTGTAGAGATGAATCTAGATGGAAGTTCGTGACGGTTATGCTCAAATTGGGCAAAAGTTTTTCATTTAATTGATTTTCCCCCTTTTATAGACGAGCTAGCAGGGCCTCGTATTGCCCGAGCAGAAGTTGGCTCGCCCGAGCCTCCAGAAGATCTGCGGGGAAATGGAAAACCCGACCTGGCTCGGCCAAGCCTGCCTCGCTCGGCCGAGCCTGCACCCCGATCGGCCGAGCGAGCTCTCTGTCGGGCAGTTCGGCCGAGCCTGCACCCCGCTCGGCCGAGCAACTCCTCCAAGCTCCCGAAACTCCTCCTTTTGCACCGCTCGGGTGAACATAGCCTCCTCGGACTTCATACTTGGACGATTTACCTCCAAAACTCTCCAAAATACGCTATATTATGCTCAAAATGTATCCTACATCATTTCAAACACGAAAACACAAAAGCAAGACAAACGAACGACAAAAACATATGATATGAGGGTAAAATGGCCACAAACATGTATGCTCACACATCGAAAAATAGGTTATTTTACACACATATCACTCACTCATTTTCCTTGCAAAATAACTAAAAACAACAAAACACAACTATACAAGACATATAATGCAAACAAAGTAAATACAACACAATTACAACTTAAAATGGTTTAGAAACACTCGAAACAACATAAAAGACACCTATAAAACACTAAAATAATAACTCCTTTACGGAGTTATCGCCAATAAATATCCCTTCGTCAGACTGATCAACTTGAAAACCAAGAAAGTATGTCATCTTGCCCATCATACTCATCTGAAATTTATTCTGCATTAACTGGCAAATTTTTCACATAATTTGGTGTTTTTCCCGCCGAAGATGATGCCTTCTACATAGATCTGAACAAGTAGGAAGTCCTCTCCATCCATTATCTTAAATAATGTTCGATCTATAGCACACTTTTCAAATCCACTTTTGAGAAGAAACTGTGAGAGAGTTTCTTACCATTCTCTAGGTGCTTGTTTTAAATCATATAAAACTTTCTTCAGCTTGTATACTTGGTTTCCTTGCTCGAAACCTGGGGGTTTTTCTACTTAGACCTCTTCCTTTAATTCGCCATTAAGGAAGGCACTCTTCACATCTATCTGAAGAAATGTGAAGTTGTGGTAAGCTGCATACGCCAAGAATAACCGAATAGCTTCTAGTCTAGAAACTGGCGCAAATGTCTCATCAAAGTCTATCCCTTCGCATTGTGCGTACCCCTTTGCAACCAGTCTTGCCTTGTTTCCAACGATGGTACCAGTCTCATCTCTTTTATTCTTGAAGAACCACTTGGTACCAGTCACGGACTGATGTGTAGGTCGATCCACCAGATACCACACATTGTTGCTAGTGAACTCATTTAACTCTTCATGTACCGCATTTATCCATTCCGTTGATTGAAAAGCTTCTGTGATCTTCATTGGTTCGATCTGAGATAAGAAGCAAGACATCAATGTGGTCCTTTGTCCGGTTCAAACATGATTTTCAATGTCATTGAGGATGGCTTCTTTGGGATGATCTCTTAGCCAACTAGGCTTCTTCATAGGTACGGCTTCAGCACGAGCAGCTAGATCCTCAGAAGCTGCAGGATGTTCCTCATGAGATGGTTCACTTCCAGATTCTGGAACTATTTCCCTTTCTTGTTCTAGAACTGTTCCTTCTTCTTCTTCTTCTTCTTCATAAACTCCTTCTTCACCTTGTTATAGGACAACTTCATCTCCTTGTTTTTGAACAGCTCTCTGATCAACATTTGGAATTTGAAATGCATTTGGCTCGACAACTGAGTCTGTTTCCTTAGTATCCTAAAGGTTGACTTTCTTGGTATCATCTTGCTCTGCTTCCAAAACCGTATTATGTGTTTCAGGGGGCTTCTTTTCACCTGAATCATAGCATCATTGGCCCTTTCGGTTGCTTGGGGTTCAGCCGAGGCAACTGGAGTCCCTGAGATATCACTCATAGATCTTGTCAGAGGAACTTTTTGATTATGATCAAGATCATTCCTAAGTTCCTCATTGACATCCTTGGTCTCATGATTCTCCAGACCCAGTTCTTGAAGTGTCCTGTGCACTAGAGTAGCTTCATAAAAAATAACATGACATTTTATTTACAAAAGATGGGTTGTCTTGTTGAATACCCTATATCCCTTATATGAAGGGTGTCCATACCCGATGAACACTCCTTCATCAGCCTTAGGGCTGAAGGTATTCAACTTAAACTTCCCATTGTTGTGAATATAATATGAAGAACCAAAAGCACGAAAATGAACTATAGAAGGCTTACGACAATTGTAGATCTTGTAGGGAGTCTTGTGCAGCCGAGTGTTGAATGCACTTCTATTCTGTGTGTAGCAGGCTATCATCAATGCTTCTCCCCAAAATCCTTTTCCAAGATCGGTGTCGGCCATCATGGTTCTCACTGCTTCTTTGCGTGTTCTATTCCTTCGCTCAGCAGGACCATTTTGTTGAGGAGTTCTTGGGGTAGACTTCTCATGTCCAATTCCATATTCAGCACAGAAGTCCATAAGATGTCCATTGCAAACTTATGTCCCGTTGTCAGACCTTATCCTCTTAGCTATCACTCTTTTGTCATTCTGAAGACGGGTGATCAGTTCTGATAGCTGAACTTTGACTTCATCTTTGGATTTTAGCAGCACCACACACGTATATCTTGAGTAGTCATCAACAAACCACCAGTGTATATCTTCTTTTTCCAAGTGTGGGTGGGGTAACTGGACCAAACAGATTTATGTGGAACAGTTCCAGGATCCTTTCAGTGCTTGCTGTAACTGGCCTGTTCTTGAAGGAGGCTCTTGTTTGTTTCCCGAGCTGGCATGCTTTGCATACTCCTTCTTTCTAGAACTTCTTCTGTGACAGTCCTTCAACTAGATTATGCTTCGCCAGATGTAGGATTGAGTTGAAGTTCAAATGACTTACTCTCTTGTGCCACAACCAGTTTACACCTTCTGAGGAACTGAGTGCTATGAAGCATGTTCCGTTTTCTCCACTGGACCAATCTAAAATATAGAGACCTCCTCTTCTAATTCCTCTGACTATGGTCTTGTGTGTCACTTTGTCTATTATGTGACATTCTGATTCTTAAAAATTGACTATATAGCCACTCTTACTCAGTTGGCTTATACTAAGAAGATTGTGCTTCAAATTGGTGACCAAAGACACGTTCTGAATGATAATTCCGTTGTGCTCCATGCATCCTTTCCAAATCACTTGTCCCTTGACCTTGTTCCCGAAACTGACTGATGCTCCTTCATACATTTCAAGGTTCTTGATTAGATCATTTTCTCCTATCATATGAACCGAGCATCCGCTGTCTAATGTCCATGTTTTTGTCTTCTTTTGAGAACTCGGTCCCTGCAATAAAGAAAATTTATTTAGGTCCCCGCATCCTTTCGGGACCTGCAAGGTCAGTCATGTGGATCCAAGCTTTTGGTATCCACACTTGTTTCACTCTTACAGTTCGTGAAGCTAAGTAACTTTTTGGTGATTGATCACCCCTTCTTCTAAAATTGTGTGTGCTGTGTGATTGCATATATGGAAAGATTGAGGTGTGTGAACTCTTCCTGAAATGACTATTCTGGAGAGAGTCTCAAGAAACTGTTCTCGGGTGAGTAGCCATCAAAGTCTTTTGAGTATAACAATATCTAGACTCTGGCCTCGAATAGGTGTTCCTCCTAGTCAGAGATTTGTTATGATGTATTGAAGTTCTATCATAACTTCTGGGACTGATATTCGGGTGTCGAACAGACTTCCTTGCAACATTTACATGTTGCTTAGTCGTTCTTGTTGGTAAAACTGGATTCCTTGCCTATGAAACACTATGTTTGTCCAATTTTAAAGAAAAGTCATTTCTCCTCTCGACAGTTGGTTTAGAAAGTTTACGAACTGTGTTATCATACTGTCAAGGTGCCAGTTTAGGGTCATTTTTTGACAAGCATTTGGTCTTGACACCTGGCTTTACTTGTTTTTTTAGATTGTCATTTCCTCTCCCTAACATATGACTTGGACTATGATTGGTTTTGACAGATCGCAACTGTGTTTTCTTAGTCTCGGAAGTAAATGCATGTATGTTCATGGATGTTCCATTCTGGTGTTCTAGAAATTAAATTCCACGTTTATCAAAAGATTGTTTTTGAACAGTCAGAATTTCATCTAGTTTCTTAGAACTCTATTTGAAATTACATTCGCATTTGACGGGTTCTATTTTCTTCAAGAAATCACATTCTCTTGAAATACTTTCAATGTCTTTAAGAGGTTTTGAATGTTCTTCCTTATGTTTTGGTGCATTAATTTGTGGTTCACCACCTTGTACGGGCGACCGTACAATTGGTACCATACCTACAAAGGTATGCTTAATATGCCACGGGGTATTTCCTGATGGATTTGAATTGTCTTCTCCAAATCATTGGAGAACAAACTTACATTTAGATTCGTGGTTTCATCCTATACAACTTGCTTGTATTTAGGATACATAAAGAAACCACCTTTTTCGTTTACTTGGGATAGCCCAGAAAGCAGTATTAGCTTAAAACTTTCTTCCAACCAATCAGTTTCCTTCATCAGCTTAAAAGCCAAACTACCCATCATTGCCTTTTTCACAAAGTCAAGATCCACTAGGGTATTAAGAACTGTTTTAGAAAACACTTGTTTAAACATATACATTACTATTTTTTGGCGCACTTCCCAAAAAGAAAAATGGCAAAGCTGGCATAGCTTATCAATTTTAAAGAACCTTATTTATTTTGTTCTTCCTACACCATCCCTTTTCGAGAGATAACGGGTGTAGTCAACTGGGATACAATCCCTTGCTCCGCCATATACTATGAAACACATCACTTGATACACATACCATTTTGAATGAACCTTAATGTTTTTTACGGTCTTGTTTAACTTTTTCTCTACCTTAGTCTTAAACGCTCTTGATTAAAGCTAGAGACTAAGACTTGTAGTGAATTAAATAAACATATCCATATATTAGTGTATACAGTATCAATGTCTATTTAAGGAAACTGTGGAAGTAGACTCAACATAGAGCTAACACGAAATAACTTCTAGAGATACAATCGCCTATTAAAAGGCCTGGTTATCATCTTATACATCTAAGTAGTGCTTATAAGTACCATTCTTAGGAATACCTGGATAAGATACATAATCACATGAATTACTTAAAACTACTTAGACTGATGTAACCTTATCTCTAGTGAGATTCTTTAATATGCTATATATCACTGTCGGTTTATGTAAACAAGTACTGAAAAGAAACATCCATTTAAACATAATGGAAAATACATTTATTTATCATGACAGAATAACTCTATCATAAATAACTGATAATCCACAGTAACATAAATGGAAATAAGTTTTATTCAAAACTTCTCTTCAAAAACAAAATATTGTTTAACATAAAATGCAAAGTAAAAACTCCATAAGCTAGAGCAACAACTTTAGCATCTTTCTTGGAGTTGGTAATCCCACCATCTTCAAGCATTATTATCAGCTTGATCCTCTACAAAGTATAGCAAACATGATAAGTAACCTCAGTAACCACTACCCACTAAGGAGCAGAAAACTGATACTAAACATGTTTCAACAACAAATGCAAAAGATGACGTACCTTGTCCATTAATTACCAAACTTGTAAAATTTACTTTCCGGTGACCCTTTTTACCACACTTGAAACATTTGTCTTTCTTGCTATCTTTCTTTCCTTAGTTTCTCTCTTCTTTACCATTCTCCTGCTTCATGTCATTACGATGTGACTTAGAAGAACTCTAAGAAAGAGATCTGAAAGACTTGATAATGCGAGATTGCTCCCACTGCTTCCTTCATTCCTCTTTTCTTTGACATCACTCTCCTGACTCAGAAGCAAGTCAGATCGACTCACAGAAAAGACTGAAGAAGCTTCTGCTGACACAGGATCCCTGAGCATACTGTGAACAATATACTCACTCTTATTTTTCTCAACAGAAATGTTGAAGTCATCGAATGACTTCGGTAGCGTGTTGAGTATCAAGTAAATTTTGACATCATTGTCAATTTGACCACCCATTAATGTGTACTCATCGATGAGCTGGATAAGTGATTCCACATGTTCCCGCACGGAACAACCTTGATCCATTTTATGTCTTACAATGCGTTTGATAAGACTTGATTTAGCATGTCCATCGTGATGGATTTATATACTGAAAGCATTATGATTGGTATATTATGTACAAGGTCGATTAGTTAATATACTGGGAATCATAAATATTGCATGTTCATCTCCTTTCTGAATTAACAAACATGTGTCGCTAACACAATTATCCTCTTATCTCATCAATAGGGAGATCATACGGTGTTTAGTAGATCACGGAAGATCGTATGGATCTTTTGACCTAGCGAGATATAAATGATTATCACAGCTGAGACAGTTACTGTCGGTGTAGGCTGCAGCATATGCAGTAATAAGCATCTTATCTTGGATTGCTTGGTATGCTGGTGTGGGGCAAACATTGATACGGACCTAAGTCGAGATCGATTCTTTTATATGATATTAAAAGAATCTAGATTTCTATGGCTTGATGAGATCTTAAGCCTATATGAAGGTACAGAAGTATATGCAGATTGTGTATGACTGTCTGGTACTGGAACTAGGTAACCACATCGAGTATTGGATGGTGACATTCCCTGAGCAGTTCAAAAGGTTCGTCATGCTAAAGTCCTGAAGGCTGATTAAGTTCAAGCATAAGTGAAAAGGTTTGAGAGGATTGATTCAGGAATATAAGATGTTAATTAATTAAATAGCTTGTCAGAGCTTAAATTAATTAACGAATGTTTGTAACCTTAAATGTGGGGATAAACCGAGCCCATGCAACCCGTACCTCAAAACGTGGTAGCAAATAGGTAGGACAGTATTGATTCTCTTGTGAAATGAATCAATATTAATTAATTAATTATATCCTGGGTTGAATATGGGAATTAATTATTTGATAGGCCTTATTTGCTATTTGCATTCTAGTCTCTGGTCTGGCCCATGAAACTCAAACCCAATAGAAGTCTAGTATTTTCCGATAAATAGGCCTCAGTTCCTCAGATCTCAACACACCACAAGATCATAAGTTGCACACAGCAAACCAGAATTTGGGAGCCGTGGTGATCGATTGATCTGAGAAACGAGGAGAAAATTATGCTTCTCAATCGGGCAAGGAATCTGAAGAGAATCTTCACTAGATATTCAGATTGAGTCGGGATACAGATCAGAAGATCAGATCAGGAGGATTATCTTCTTTCTTCTCTCTGCTTCTTGTTTTCAAAAATTACTTATTAATTTTCATAGATTTATTTCCTCAATCAGTTAGGAAATTAATCTCTGTGCGTGGGAAAATGATCAAGAGGAATCTTCGCACACTCGTTCTTTATGGTTTTGCAATCCAGGTATTTCGCATAAACCCCCTTATGAATATTCAATATGATCATGCTAGGATTAATCATAGGCATAACAATTTATTTTTGATATTCCATTTAACGATCCTTGGCAAACGGACTTTGTGATTCAATTCACGAATCCTTCAATTGGTATCAGAGCCAGGTTTAATTAATTGGCTCTATCGGAGAAAAAAAATAATATTTCCTATGATTTGCATGATAATTATTATTGAATGATTGCATGGGTTTTATGGATTGCATGTTTATGTTTTTCGTCCTTGTGGTTCTCGGGTTAATCTGCCCCTTTATAAGGATTTGTTTTTCACCCACAAGATAAATTTGTGGTTAGATTTAGATTTTTTAAATTGTAATTAGGTTTATTCAATGTAATCTTTTATTTAAAAATTAAATCTATAAAACGGAGAACAAAGAACACGAAGAACGAAGGGCTGTGCAAAAATGCACGACGGCGCGGGCATGGCAGCACGCCATGCTTGGCGGTTAGCGAGGGCAGGCAAATCGGAAAGGCACGTGGCTGGCGGCAGCGGCGGCGCAAGCATGCGAAACCCTAGGGTTTCAGCACGGCGCACACATGAGCACACACGACGATGGTCGTGCAGCCACAGGCGGCAAGGCAGAGGCGTGGCACCCCTAGGCCGGTGACGTGAGGGCAGCGGCTAGGAGGCCGGGATGGTGGCTGCAGCGGCTGGGGTGCGAGGCGCGCGCGTGCAGTGGCGGAACCCTATGTTCCGCACGCGCGCACGGCAGATATGCGCAGCCCCGCACGGAGCATCCGCGACGCTCTTCCCCCCTTCGATCGGCATCGACAGGGTGCAGGTGGTGCGGCAGCAGCTCGTGGAGCAGGGGCGCGGGCCTAGGGCGATGCGGCGCTGTGATTCGTGCTCGAGGGGGCAACGTAAACCCTAGGGTTTGTGTGCTGCACGCGTATTTATAATGTCGCGCTCCTGCACATTTTCCGGCGAATCGTGGTGGCCGACGGTGGAGAAGATGGTGCACAGCGGTTCGGGCAATGGTCGGGGCAAGCCGGGGCGGCAGCATGCAAAACGGGTGATAGCAATAGTAGGCGGAATCGCGGGCTGCAACCATACACGTACGTGCATGGCTGTTGCGCGATGTTGAGAGCCCTCGCGGCGGTGGCGAAATGCCAGTGGCGGTGGTTCACCGATGGTGGCTCGTTGGGCCAAGTTCTCGCGGGCTATTGGGCTTACAATGTGTGCCTAGGATTGCGATTTGGTTAACTGGCCCAGTTATCCAATTTTCTGATGGATCAAATCTTGGAGGCCCAATTTTCAGAAAATAAATCAGATCACAGCCCAAGTAGTGGGAGCCCAGTCGAAGATCTGTGAAATAATTCCAAATTGTAATAGATAGAATTATTTCTTAATTTTGTATCATGAGGCCAGGAGGACATTTTTGTTTGTTTTATTATTTGTCTTCACATGATATATGTGTTTACATTAATTGCGCAACATATGAGCATGTTGTAAATAATAGGAGCACGTTTACTGCTTTTATTTACAACTTTAAAGCATGCTCTGTGATTTATTTTGTGTAATTAATTATAACTATAAATTCGGGGTCATAGAATTTTAGCAATATTATAATTATGGCTACATAAAATAATCTGTGCAATTGAACCATATGAATTTAAAAATTACTAAGCTCATAATTTTAGTAAGAGCTCCGTAAAGCGATCCTTTATTGGAAGTGGGTAAATTATTAGGTAAGCGTGTATATGTGTAGCTTGCACAATTTTTAATTCATAAGTTCTAATAGATTGGATTTCTTAAATGAAGCATTTATTTCATGTGAGAAGTGGGAGTTCATGCGTAAACGTCTACATGTGTAGCTTGCGTATTGAATTTTCATAAGTTCTCTAGGGATTGAATTAAATGAGACAGCCTTATTATAGGGATCAGGTGTGTTTTAGTAGATCTTTATATGGGAGGGTTGGCTTTGGTGGTAACTAGCTTAGATGTTATCCAGAGTATAACTCATTTGTGATGTCCCTGCTCAGTAGGATAATATGGTCTTAAGTTAATCTCCAATTATTAATTCCATTTGTCTAAGGAACCCGGGCATGGATTGGAATTAAAGGACTGGAATTGGAAGAAGCAGTCTGGTTAAGTGTTTTGTTGTAAACGTCCACATGTGTGGCTTGCAATAGTAATACTTAGGCAAATTGGAGGAAACAATAATATTGTCTTATCATAAGGTTGCAATATTTAATTGTTTCAATTGTTCGCGACTATGTTTTAATTTCAGCTTTAATTTATTGTTTTCAGACATGTCTATTGCTCACGTTGTCAACCTTTTAATATCAAACCCTTTAACTGGTCCGAATTTTCCTGAATGTAAGTTTTGCTTCATGGAAATACTCTGGACTGCAAAACATGCCCATGTGCTTTACATGGACTCTCTATCTCCCAAGTATTGGAACTGACTGGCTATGAGCGACAGTTCTATGACAGATGGGTAGCTTCTGATGAGTTTGCCCGCAGACTCATCATTAACAGTCTATCTAGAGAATTAAAGCTCAAGTATAAGAAGTACCAAACTGTTGTTGAGATATGGAGGGACCTTGTGAAAGTCTATGGGAAGGTGAGACAAACTGTCAATTATAATCTTGTGGAGGACCTGGTCTGCAAGAGGATGACTTATGGGAGTTTGTTACTTCTGCACTTCGTCAATATGATGAGAATTATGAGAAAAGACAGAAAGAGAGGTGGACAAGTCAGTAAGCGGGCGGAAATAAACATTGTCCTACACTCTCTGCCTGATTCTTATAATGATTTCATCGAGTCCCTCGATACCAGGCGCGAGTTTACTCTTCCAGAGTTACTCTCAGCCCTGATGTGAGAGGAATCCGACCTTAAAGCATTACAATTTGCTCCAACTTTGTTAGCTTTTGACAAGACGGTTGCTGATGCAAACGAAATGCTTAAAAGGTTAGATGAAACTGATCTGGCAGAAGACGTCATCAGGCCATGCAAACGCAAGAGAAGTGAAGTAGATTGTCTAGTGCCTAGCATGGGTAGACAAGGTACATCATGTGCATTCATAACGAAAATATGTTTAGCATCAGTTTATACCCATTCTTGGGTAGTGGATACTAGAGCAACTGATCATGTTTGTTATACTTTGCAGGGGTTCAGGCCAACAAGGTAGCTGAAGCATGACGAGATTACCATCTCAATGGGCAGCGGAGAGCGAGTCTCAGCAGTAGCCATTGGAGATTTTATTTTATGCTTTTAAAACAATGTTTTGATTTTGAGAGATGTTTTATATGTGTCGGTTTTTCGGCGGAACTTAATTTCAGTTTCCAAGTTATTTAGTGATGGATATTCAGTTATTTTTTATATTGGAGTTTTTATCATTGGTAATAATGGTGTTATCTGTCATGGCAAACTGATTGACTCTCTCTATATCATTGGTTGTATTCGTAAATCTTCCGTGAATGTTGCAAACTCATCCAATAATAAAAATCATTAAAAGAGAAAGTTTTCTTCCGATGAGGATCAAACATATCTCTGGCACTTGAGACTAGGTCACATCAATCTAAAGATGATTAAAAGATTAGCATGCGATGCACTCTTGGATTCTTTTCAAGTGGTACCGCATCAAATCTGTGAATCCTGTATAGAAGGTAAGATGACGACCAGGCCTTTTAAGGCGAATCAGTCTTGAGCAGAGGATGTGTTGGAATTGATCCACTCTGACTTATGTGGACCAATGTTCACGCAAGCTCGTGGAGGTTATGAGTACTTCGCCACATTCATTGACGATTACTCAAGATTCGGATATGTCTATTTGCTTCGCCATAAGTCTGAATGCTTTGAGAAATTCAAAGAGTTTAGAACTGAGGTAGAAAAGAAGCTAGGTAAGACTATCAAGACACTACGATCAAATCGTGTTGGAGAATACCTCAGTGACGAGTTCTTGCAGTACTTGTCAGACAACAGGATTGCATTCCAGTGGACTGCATCGGGAACCCCTCAACAAAATGGTGTAGCAGAAAGAAGAAATTGAACTCTCTTGGAAATGGTCAGGTCGATGATAAGTTATGCAAGCTTGCCGATTTGTTTTGGGGATATGCCTTAGAGACAGCGGCCTATTTGCTTAACCTGGTACCATCTAAATCAATTCCTAAAATGCCTCTGGAACTCTGGTATGGGCAAAAGCCAAGTTTGAACAGAGTGAATGTTTGGGGTTGTCCAGCATGGAAAGTAGGTTTAAGCTGATGCTGTTTGTAGGATATCACAGGCAAAAGAAAGGTAGCTACTTTTATTGTCCTGAGAATCAGAAAGTGGTTGTCAGTACCAACCCAAGATTCTTGGAGGACGAATATGTAAGAAACCACATATCCAAGAGTGAAATTACCCTCCACGAGCTTGAGGATAAGAAAGTGATTCCATCAAGAAAGCCCAGTGTAGTGGTAAATCCACCTGTAATAGGTGAGGCTATACCAACACTGCCACTAATGCAAGGTATGGGACCAACGCGTACTGTGCCAACAACTGACACGGTTCAGATGCCTCGTCGCAGTGGGAGGGTTGTCCACTAACCCGAAAGGTATATGTTCGTGGGAGAGTCTTTTGGCTTGATCCCGGAAAACGGACTGGATGATACCAATCCCTGGACATATGACGAGGCAATATCTGATAAAGATGCAGACAAATGGCTGATCGCCATGGATTCGGAAATAGAATCTATTACGGCTATGGATGTATACCAGAAAACTTATTTGCCATATGACTATCGAGCCATAGGGTGCAAATTGGTATACAAAAGAAAGAAAGGAGCGAATGGTGAAATTACAGCTTTCAAAGCAAGGCTGGTGGCGAAGGGTTATAGTCAAAATGAAGGTATAGACTATGACGAGACCTTCTCACCGGTAGTCATGCTTAAGTCCATTTGTATACTCCTAGCCATAGGAGCACATAAGGACCTAGAAATCTGGCCAATGGATGTCAAAACCGTGTTTCTAAACGGGTACCTTGAAGAAGGTAGGGACATCTATAATGAACAGTCAGAAGGTTATGTGCAGAAGGGTGAAGAACATTTGGTCTGAAAACTAAGGAAGTCGTTGTACGGACTTAAAGAAGCTTCACGGTCATGGAATCTGTGCTTTGATGAAGTGATTAAATCCTATGGATTTTCACAATGTTCAAACGAGAGTTGCGTGTACCGTCTATGTGTCAGTGGAAGCGTGGTGTTCCTTGCACTTTATGTAGATGATATTCTCCTATTTGGCGACAATGTGGAAGTATTGTCGGGCATAAAGGGGTGGTTATCCGAACAGTTTCATATGAATGACCTCGGGGAGGCAGGATACATCCTAGGGGTAAAAGTATTGCGGGAGCGCAATAAGAGGATGCTGACCTTGTCTCAAGGGTCATATGTGGAAACTGTGATTGCCTGTTTCAACATGCAACCTGCCAAGAAAGGTCTGTTACCCTTCAGACATGGCATACATCTTTCCAAGGATCAGTGTTCGGTGACACAAAGGGAGAAAGATGAAATGAGGAACGTGCCGTATGCATCGGCCGTGGCGAGCCTTATGTATGCAATGCTATGTACGAGGCCAAATATCTGCTTTGTTGTAGGCATGGTAGCAAGATACCAGTCTAACCCTGGACAGGCGCATTGGACCGCAGTAAAGCACATACTCAAATACTTGAAAAGGACTAGAGACTATTGTCTCGTCTATCAGTGTGAGGAGTTGTGCCCTGTGGGTTATACTGATTCGGATTTCCAGGCACACCGAGACAAAAAGAAGTCCACCTCTGGCTATGTGTTTTCATTGGGAGGTGGGGCCATATCATTGAGGAGTGCAAAACAGAAGTGCATTGCTGACTCCACCATGGAAGCAGAATATTTGGCAGCTTCTGAAGCTTCGAAAGAAGCAGTATGGTTTTGAAACTTCCTTCTGGAGTTGGACGTGATTCCTAAGCTACCAAAGACCATCACGATATATTGTGATAATTCGGGAGCTATGGCTAATTCAAAGGAACCACGAACTCACAGAGCAACAAAACACATTGAAAGGAAGTACCATATTATACGAGAAATCGTAGCAAGGGGTGATGTGCTAGTAGAAAAGATTGATACAAAAGATAATCTAGCCGATCCATTCACAAAGGCTCTGCCTCAGAAGGTCTACGAGATGCATGTACGTAACCTTGGGGTGAGGGCAATTCTAACCACGTAGAATGGTTGATGTAATAGCTAGATTAGTTTAGACACGTTATACTCAGGAAAGCACCTGTATAATGCTTCGAGTATAAGTGGGAGATTGATGGATTTATATACTGAAAGCATTATGATTGGAATATTATGTAAAAGGTCGATCGGTTAATATACAGGGAATCATAAATGTTGTATATTTATCTCCTGTCTGAATTAACAAACATTTGTCGTAAACGCAATTATCCTCTTATCTCGTCGATAGGGAGATCATTTGGTGTGTCGTAGATCACGGAAGATCGTATGGATCATTTGACCTAGCGAGATATAAATGGTTATCACAGCTGAGACAGTTCCAAGATAAACCGTCGGTGTAGGTTGCAGCATATGCAGTAATAAGCATCTTATCGTGGATGGCTTGGTATGCTGGTGTGGGGCACACATTGATAAGGACCTAAGTCGAGATTGATTCTTTTATCTGACATTAAAAGAATCTAGATCTCTATGGCTTGATGACATCCTAAGCCTATATGAAGGTACATAAGTATATGCAGATTGTGTATTACTTTGAGTTATAGTGAAAGGCTCTGGTTGAGCTTGTATATCTGTATCTTGGATAATATCAGTTTGTGTATGACTGTCTGGTACTGGAACTAGGTAACCACATCTAGTATAGGATGGTGACATTCCCTGAGCAGCTCAAAATGTTCGTTATGCTAAAGTACTGCAGGCCGATTAAGTTCAAGCATAAGTGAAAAGGTTTGAGTGGAATGACTGAGGAGTATAAGATGTTAATTTATTAAATAGCTTGTCAGAGCTTAAATTAATTAACGAATGTGTGTAACCTAAAATGTGGGGATAAACCGAGCCCATGCAACCCGTACCTCAAAACGTGGTAGCAAATAGGTAGGACAGTATTGATTCTCTGGTGGAATGAATCAATATTAACTAATTAATTATATTCTTGGTTGAATATGAAAATTAATTAATTGATAGGCCTTATTTGGTATTTGCATTCTGGTCCCTGGTTTGACCCATGAAACTCAAGCCTAATAGAAGTCCAGTATTTTCCTATAAATAAGTCTCATTTCCTTAGATCTCAACACACCACAAGATCATAAGTTGCACACAGCAAACCAGAATTTGGGAGCTGTGGTGATCGATTGATCTGAGAAACGAGAAGGAAATTCTGCTTTTCAACCGGGCAAGGAATCTGAAGAGAATCTTCACCAGATATTCAGATTTAGTAGGGATACAGATCAGAAGATTAGATCAGGAGAATTATCTTCTTTCTTCTCTCTCCTTCTTGTTTCCGAAGATTACTTATTAATTTTCATAGATTTATTTCCTCAATCTGTTAGGAAATTAATCTTTTTGCGTGGTAAAAAGATCAAGGTTTCTTCAAGGTTTCGCAATTAAGGTATTCCGCATAAACCCCATTATGCATATTCAATAGGAGCATGCTAGGATTAATCATAGGCATATCAATTTATTTTTGATATTCCAATTAACGATCCTTGGCAAACGGACTTTGTGTTTCAGTTCACGAATCCCTTCACATCGAGCCCGCCTTTTGCTACGTCAAAACGTCACATAATATCACGCGCATACCATACATCACTATAACAAGGATGCAGTCCATCTGACATACCAACCAAGATGTATTGTCTCGACATGCCATTCAACCACATCTACATGTGATACAATGCACACTCTTTGTCGGAAGATGCATTGGTCGGCAGACTCGGACAGGGAGTTTGCAAAACAAACAAATATCCAAATGAATCCAAAAGTTTGACAAAGTCACTTTTCCATCTAGGAAAATTCGGACCAGTCAAGGAATTGTGTACAATTAAATTAACAAGCGATGCAATAAAAGACATATCTAAAATCAAATAAGCGGATTGAAGTAAGCACATACTACGAACGATTGAAACAAATATGCATAGATCCTTTAGATAAAACGATGCATTTTGCTTCCTCCGATTGCCCAAGCTAATTTACCACAAGCTACTGAAGTAGACGTTTATGGCAAACGCTCGACAAGACCAAAATAGAGCCTTTAATTTCTCTCCATGCCAGGTATCTGCCGGCAAAAGAAATTAATATTGGAGATACTAAGACCATGTTCGCCTATCTTTAGCAGGGATCTCATGCATGAGTTGTGCTCAAGAAAAATCTAAGCCAAAATAACCACAATCTTAACTCCGGATGTTAAAAGGCAATTTGGTATACGTACTCGACCCATACCACATGCCCTTTACATCTTTTGTTATCTCATTTGGATTAATCTTAGAGACCAGTGAAAGTTGTCTCAATGCAAGCTACTCATGTAGACGTTTACTCAAAGGCTCCCACTTCTCATCTTAAACTAAATGTTTTATTTAGAAACCTCATCGCATTAAACTGGTAAGTTATTTCTAACGCAAGCTACTGAAGTAGACGTTTATGTTTAGAAATGCATTACTTCTAATGAGAGGCCGTATTTGTGGAGGTCTAATGATTTTAGTTTGAAAAATAACCAAAATCCAGCTTAGTATTTTAATTTCTAAAGGTTTCATGCGCACAAATTATTTTATTTCTCATAAATTATGTCACATCTAAAATTCCACCATAAATTAATATGATTCCGGAATTTATAGACACAATTTAAAACATAAAATAAATCACATAAAGCATACTCAATAATTAAATAATTATAACATGCTTAAACAGTAAATAAATAAAGCAAGTAAGCATGTTGTCCTATTATTTACTAGTGCGCACATAATAAAACACATGAGTACGAGAATAAATTAAATAAACAAATAAAATTCTCGTGGCCCCTCAAATGCGATTACAAGGAAATAAATTAAATCTAACTATTACAAGATTTAATTCTGATACAGATCTTCAAACTGGATCTCCGTTGGACTTGAAATCTGAATCGGGCTGCATAAACAGCATTTGGGCTTCAAATTAGGGTTTCAGGCCCAATCAGCAGCCAAACCCTAATTTTACAGCACGACGGGCCGCTTCCGGGCTGACGGGCCTGAGCTACGGCCCAGGCAGCAAACCATAGGTTTTGTGGAAACCCTAGCCGCCAGCCACCAGACCAGCCCGCCACTCCGCCTCTCCAGCCACTGCCTACGGTCGGAGTTTGAACCCCAGCTGTCGCTGTTGGCCGTGCCCGCAACCCAGCCACCTCCAGTCGCTATCGCCGGTTACAGCAGCCGCAGAAAATGTTGGCAAGCTTCACACAGAAGCAGCAAATGCAACAGAGGTTGCGAAGCCTCCATCGCCGGAGCCCAGCCGCGCGCAACACTGCCTCTGCCCGCGACCGCCGCGTGCAGCACCACCACTTTCGCCATTGCTCGCACCGTCCGCACAGCCCACCAATTTCGCACGGTCGTCGTGCAATGACTGGAGTCTGAACAACGCACCAGCAGTCGCTGGAACAGAACCACCGCCATGCGCCTCCGGTGTGCGGCCTGTCTGCACTCGCCAGAAATGTGCGCAGCAGTCTGAAACAGGTGCGGCCAAACCACAAGAGAAACCCAAGGTTACAGGCCGCCGCCGCCGCGTGCTACTGGGCTGAGTCTGTCGTCGGATCTGAACAGTGTTCTTCATGTTCTTCTAGATCTCAGTTTCTCCAATTTTATAGATTCGAAAATAAAAAAATATAAAATTGATCGAGATCTATTACATGATTTTTCTATCAAATCTGACCACAGCTTTTCTAGTGGTGAAAAACAAACCTAAAAAACGAGAAGGCCACGAGAACAAACACATCCATGACAATCAAATCCATCCACAATAAAATATATACATACATATTTATTCAATCTTACTTTATTTAAGACAGAGCCTAAAAAATCCAAACCTAGCTCTGATACCAATTGTAGGATTTGAGTCTACAATAGACAACATGAGTTGTCATTTATTTCTTTAGCCGTTTGAATCGTTCTTAGGATATCAAAAACAAAATAGATTGAATAATCAGGTGAAACCCTATGCATGCTCCTAATATTTAATTGCAACAGATGGATCAAATGGATACCTGAACTTTGGTGATTGATCACAAGATCTAGATCGAAGAGATAACAACGAAGGAGTAGATCTAGATGTGGGATCGATCCAAGCTATCTTGTCCCAACAGATTTGATCTTCTGATCTGTTCCCTTGCTCCTCGGAAATCTAGTGAGGATACGCTACCGAGTAGAATCAGAGATCCGGAGGAATCGATCACTTCCTCCCACTAATAGTCATCGCCCCTCTCTCCCTTCTCACATAGTTGTGTGTGTATATCTGATAGAGAGAAGTGCTTTTATAGTGCTAGGGTTTACAATACCCTAACCCTAATGGGCTCTGAGCATTTTCTAGGCCAGACCAGGGAACAAAAGCAAATAATAAAGTGGGCCCTCTTTATTAATTAATTCCATGTCAAATCCAGAACATAATTAATCAATAAGACATTGTTTTAACCTTCACCACGGTAAAAATGCAGACTCACCCATTTATTACCACGCAATTTAGAACGGGTTGAATTAAACTTGAATGATCCACATATTTAAGGTTCCAGACATTCTATAATTAATTTGGCATATGCAAATTAACCATAATTAATTAATCACTTATTTCCTGAGTAGTACAACTCACTCCTTTTCACTTATGCCCGAATTAAATAATTCAACCTGCAGGTTTTAGCATAATGAACCATGTGAGCTAATTAGGGAATGTGCCCATCCTAAAGCGGATATGATTACCTACATGTCCAGCCTACGCAAGCCACACACAAACCACCACACCGAAGATACAGGTATAAGAGTACATGAAAGACTCGCCACCCTAGCTAGTCAAAGTGTGGTCAACTTATGTATGCCCCTTAGCTTCCATTAAGTTTAAGATCATAACAAGTATCTAGAGATCTGGCTCATTCATATGTCAATTAGAATAGCACATCTCACTGTTGATCCCATCATTACATAAAGATGTATTGTCATATAAAGTAGCGAGGATAAGCTCACTTATGAACTAATGTGTCAGACAGTCTATTCAGGGACTGTCTCAGCCGTGATACTGTTTATATCTCGCTTGGTCATTCGACTCATATGATCCTCTGTGATCTCCTACACACCATATGATCATCCCTATAAGTGAGACAATAGGATATTTTAGTTCTTATCGTATGTTTGTTATATCAGATAGCGATTATGTTGATGTAACACACTTATGAAGACCAGTGCATCAAACGAACACACTTAATCATAAATGGTTTTAATATACAATCCCAACTATTAGAGACTATCTACGAGGGCAATGTTTATTATTTGCATTCCATTCTACTCGATGCACCCTCTTCCGATTACTCTAGCCTTTGAATTGTCACCAAATGAGATTGAGGGTCCTTTGAATTTTTGAAGTTCCGTGAAGATCTCTTTATCTCCAATCATGTGACCTGAGCATCCACTGTCTAGGATCCATTCTTTTAATTTGCTTGAGATTCTTCTTCCTGGACCCCATTCCTGCAAAACAAAGAAGTTATATTTTTGGTACTAATTCAATTACGGGTCCTGAAGGATTAGTTCTCTGGATCATTCCTTTGGGAATCCAGACTTTCGTGATTTTGATATTTCATTTGTCATCACGTTTTATTACCTTTCCGTTCCTATTGGCATAATATCTGAGATCAACATAGGAATGTGTAGTGGTGTGTCGAGCCATCATTGTCTTTTGAAAATGATTTGATTTAGACTCTGGTCTCAAGTAGATGTCTCTTCTACTTGGAGTATACGTTGGCTTCCTTGCAATCTCAACAGATTGCTTAGCCTTGCTAGAATATGTACGAACCTTCCTATCAGAGGGAACAGTCTGCTGGGTTTCATACTCAGACTTTGCTGATCTTTTCTCATCAGACTTGTAATTTAGTTTTTGCTGAGCAGTCAACTGACGGATACTAGTCTGCCAACATGTCTGCTGAGCAACTATCTTAGAATTTTCCCTCTTGTCTTTCCTAGCAGTTTGTTGAATCCTCCCAGTTGATAGGACAAAAACAATTTTCTTTGTCTTACTTAACTTAGCATCATTTGACTTTTCTTCGTCAAATCCTATTCCTTCGAAGTTTTTCGAACTTCTTTGGACACTTAGAATATCATTCAAGTCTCTCGTGCTTTTTGAGAATTTGCAATGATATGTATTTTGCACGGAGTTATCGCTTTTCAAAACTTCATTCTCCTGTTTTAAAATGCTAAGTTTTTTATTCAAGGAGAAGAATTTTGTTTTCAAGCTGACCTAGATTTCTCAATCTCACTTGTCAAAATAGAAAACTGAGATTTCAAAGAGGAATTTTCTTTCACAAAAATATCCTTTAACACATTAATTTTTGAAAACTCTATCAGCAGATATTGTACAGTTATCTCATCTGATTCTGAGCAATATGAATCAATTGTATCATGCATATTATCAGAAGTGGATGCAGTAGACAATGTAGAGTTTGTTTTCTTGTTTCCTACAGCAGCTAGAGCTGATTCTTTTGTGTGCTCTTCATTGATATCTGCTTAACACCATGAGAACGTCCTGTTCATCTTCTGATGAGTAACTTTTGTCGTCATGATCTGGGATGTCTGGTAATTAAGTCCTTGGCAATAAGGCTTCGGTGACAGCCTTTGTTGCTCGCCTTTCGAACAGCTTTCTCAGTCTTTCTCTTTCCTCAGGATCTACTCATGGGCATTAAAACTTTAGATACATAATCAATAGCAAGTAAAATATAATGGTACCCAAATGATGGAGGAAAAGGTCCCATGAAATCAACACCCCACACATAAAAAAGATCCATTTCAATAAACATCTTATAAAGCATTTAATCTCCACGGGTAATGGACCCTATCTTTTGACAATGATCACAAGCTTTCATAAAGTTCATGCAATCATGATAAATATATGGTCAATAAAAATGACTTGATAGTACCTTCATAGTCGTACGGTTGCCGGCAAAATGCCTCCCACTTATCGATGCATGACACTCTTGTATGATTTTCCTCCATTCTCCTTGATGAACACATTGCTGGATAATACCATCTGCACAGCGACGAAACAAAAACGGCTCCTCCCAATAATAAAACCTCACATCCTTAAGAAAGTTTTTCCTCTGATATGGTTTCAAATTGGTGGTTGAATCAATTTGGACCCAATTTGGACTTTAGATTTACTCTTGATGAACTTGTGGAGTTTTGATTCCTATTTAAACCAATGATAGAGCGGAATTGTTAATATCGAAGCATGCTAAAGTTTAACTTTTGAATTACTAAGATTTGTGTGTGTTATGCTTGAGACTTTACAAAAACTGTGAGATCCGAGCCTTGATATTGTCATATCATTTTTGTTTGTGAGAGGCGAGATTGAGAGTGAGAAATCTAGATTTTGCATCCGTACTCTAGCTATTGGCATGAACTTTTGACTAGAAAATGAAATTAGGCCATTGATTCCTAGTTCTACCTTAAAAATTGGGGGTATAGGGTGTTTGATTGTATTGTTGTTTACCTTACATAAAATTGTTTCCCGTGATTGAGCTTAATTGGAGAATTTCTTTGAGATATGCTTAGGAACATGTTTGGGGGATGTGTGTATGAAGGTGAATACAGATGTTGTGAATGTGGGATTGGGAATTGATTAGTTTTATGAATTTGGATCTCATTGTTTGAGGCAAGATAGGAAAAGAAAAAAAGGAAAAGAAAAAAAAAGTTGGGAAGAATGAAGGGTGCAAGTCAATAAAAATGAGCACCCACGAAAAAAAATGAATGAGTATTGTGAAAGTGAAAAAAAAAAGTGAGAAAAACATGCAAAGTGCATGGTGAAAAAGAAAAGAAAGAGGACTTTGATGTGGAATAAGCCTCAGGATGCTTGTTGGTGAACAATTGTTTTCGGGGTTTTTAGAATTGTTGGAGTATTGTTACTTTGGCTCAAAATAGCGATAGTCAACCACATTATAACCGAATAAAAGACCTTCTTGATTCTAGAATTAAGCTTGTTGTAGTATAGTGGTGAGATAGTATGCTAGCCTATGGAAATCGAACTTGATATCTCATGTTTGAGTGAATGGTCCCTAAACATGAAAGGGAGTTAATTTAATTGTTTAACCATTTTGTTGAGGGGTTTGAGTCTCTAGTATTAACCGTTGCACAAATTTAGGTGATAATCTTGTTTGATTGAGACATACTAAGATTGACATGATGAGCTATGAGGTATTGCACTAAGTAAGAAGATTGCTTTACTTTGTTTTGATTGAGGACAATCAAGGGTTCAAGTTTCGGGGATTATGCTATGTGTGTGAAATGACCACTTTATTATCAGAATTATTGTCATTGTTAATGTTTATTTCACCCACATATCATAGGTTTTTGATTAGATTTCATTTGTTTTCGAGTTTTTTTGCAATTGAGTTGTGTAGGTGAACATTTTAGCATAAATCCACAAGTTAGGCCAACTTTTGGATTGATTTCGACCCATATTTGGCACATGTTGAAAAGATTTCGACCCAGATTGAGTGTGAAGAGCTAAAGGGGTGAAACAAAGAGCAAAAATTGACCTAACCCCGTTTGGGTTCGGTCGAAATTATATCTCTGTAGGGGAAAATTTGACCCAACCCATTCTGGTCTCGGTCAAAATTTGCACTATAGTGGGTGAATTTCGACTGAACCCAATCTATCTGGGGCGAACCAGTGTGGGATTTTCTGGAAGTTTCTGAAATTTTGGCCATCTCGGTTGAAATTTTCTTGTCCCAGGCGAGATTTTAGTGCATTAACTTACTATAAAAAGAGGGAAATCGAATTGGTGAAAAACTTTTTGCAGTTTTGAAATAGATCTAAGGGGAAAAGAGGCGGTTATTCACTCTAAATCACTTCCAAACATCTTCAAACATCAAATCAATGGAGAATCAATGCAATATCCATCCAATTAGATGCAAATTGAGGAGGAAATTGAAGACCAAACCACGAAGATCAACATTTGAGGGAAATACTCTTCTCTACCTTTTCTTGTAATGGATTCCTTTAATTTTGTAATCGAATTGATATCAAACAAAGGTATGAGTGGATAAACATTTGTAAGATATTGGTTGAATGATTATTTGAATCTATAGATTTGATTGAATGTTTGTTTACCTTCTCCTAGTCAATTGCAACACACTAGAGCATTTTCATAATCAAGTAGTGTAGGCATTAACCAACTATTTGATTGATATGCATTGAAATTGCAGCCATTCCAAGGATTTAGATGTCGTTATTAGTGTGTTTGAATACAAGTGTTGACTCAATCCTTCTACGGGGATAGCTTGTAGGTCCATAATCTACGAACCTTTGGGAGTGAGATTCCATTTGATAACGTAACAGCTTGAGATTCCTATCTCATCAACTTCTAATTCACCGGTACTAAGGGGATTAGATAATATATGGTGGATTGATCATTATTAGGAGAATTAAAGTTGGTTTACAGCATTCAATCATCTTTCTTGGTTCATTGAAATGTTCATACCAATATCCTCTTTCTCCCATTTGTGAGTTCTATCAATTTGTGAGATTCAAATGCATTGTTTGTGAGTAAATTTGGAAAAAATGAGTGAACTGTAGTCTTTACAATGGTGATTGAAGCATTTAGTTTTCTTAGATATTGTTAGTTAGTTAAGATTTAATTTTGTTTGCCTAGATAAAACTACTGAACGATTGAATTTACTTTGATACAAACACAACAAAAAAAGTAACTGGTACTCTAAGTAGGTGAAATATGAAGAAATTGGATTCACATATTTAATTCTTGATTATCTATAGGTTTGGTTGATTTTATTAATCGGATTTTTAGCGTATCATGGTAAAAAAAAACATGATGTACTAGTCATTGATCGATTAGTCTTGCATGTTACTACAACCTATGTTATGAGAACATTTCCTACTACTTATTAAGAATGATTTGCAGAATTGAATAAGATATGAGTGCACAAAGGATAGTTTATTTAGTATATATTGAGAATCATGTATTCCCAAAGATTGAAAATGAATCTATCTTATAATGTTTTTCAAATTTTTGAGTAATATATCAATTATCGTTGATGCCACTATCTTAAAAAAATATTGTAATATTTCTTATATATATCTTTACCTAAGTATTTTAAATCTACTACTTTCTATACATATATTAATTATTATAAACCATTATTTCTTGGATCAGCCCCTGCCTACTAGGACCATAGTTGTACCACCACCGCCGTCTACAACCATGATGCGCACTAAATTCACAATCAACAATAGTCAATTAATATTCTAGTGCGAATACAAGAATAATTTTATCAATCCAAGAACTTCTCACTTCGCCCACTAGATGCTAATAAAGAGTTGATTTTGTATCTAAACACGATAAAATTGTTGAGTGGTTGTTTATCCTAGGCAACAAGTAAATCAATTTTCCTATCTAAGAAAGCTATAACCAAGACATACATTCATCATCATTGCTATACACTCACTTCTACACTCAATTGCAAATATAAGAACAAATTCAAGGTAATCTAATTCAACAATGGTGAAACATAGGATATTGGTATCAAATCCACATTAAATTCATAAGATTGATTAGAATGATATAAACAATCGTTTAATTCACCGAAAGATGATCAACCTACCCTAGGTATCCTAACCCCCTTAGCACCAGCAAATTAAAAGGTGATGAAACTCGATACTCAAACAATTACGTTATTGCACCTAATTACACTCCAAATAGACCGTAGGTTATCGACAAATAGGCAATCTCCGCACAAGGATTGGATCAAAACCTACATGCAACTACACTTCTCATGACACCTAGATCCACGTGTTGGCTGCAATTTTGGTGCCTATCACCCACATAGTTGGTTAATGCATACACTATGTGATTGAGAAAAAAAGCTCTAGTGAGTGCAGTCAAATAGGTGAAGGTAAGCACACAATTCAAGCTCAATCAAATAATTCAGTGCTTAATATCCCCAAGGAATTAGCTACACATACCTTTGATTCGATTCAATTAAGTATAAAAAGTACACAAATCCATTACATTAGAAAAGTTAGATAGAAAATTTCCCCAAATGTGTGGATTTGTACTTGATCTACGCCTTAATATTCATTTCTCTTGCAATTGGATTGGATTGGCCTGAGATCCACCTTGGTTGAAGTTTTCAATGAGTGGGAATTGAGAATTGAGTGAGTAATTGCTCTAATTTTGCCAAAAGTTCTTTTCCCATTCGTTCTTCCACCTTTTATATTAAGTTACGAGACCTCGATTTTGCTCTGGATGAAATCAGATCGACCAGGATGCTTCAATACTGAAAAACCACCAAAACAACACTCTTGATCTTGCCCCGGATGAAACCAGCTCGACCGGGATTTGCCACTTGTTGGGAAAATACTTGTAAATTACCCTTAGGTTCTTATTGTAACAGGTTTTGTTGGATCAAACCTTAGTAGACGGTCGATCATTGCTGAACCTTAGCATAGCTTAGCATCCGATGTAAAGTCCTGTATAGGAACATCGTGTTGTAATAGAATAGGCCAATTGAAATATCTCAGCAAGCATCGAACAATGCTGAAGGTTGTGCGTATTATTTGACAAACACATCCCTGACTGCTGAAGATGCTAGCAAATCAAATCAGAGTAGCAGACAAAGCAATCGCTGTGCAAGGAGATCAAAAGCATGCTGAAAGAGATCCAGCATCCTGTACCAGCAGAAGCTCAGCAAAGCAAAAACAGAAGGACTGCTACACCGCCATTCTGACCAATGCGCAACAATTAGCCTTGTCAGAAGTAGGACGGAAAAGCCTGTCAGAAAGCAGGAAAATCAATAATTAGCTATCCGCATTTAAGGAGAAAGATCCGTTGTGTCTAAACGGATCTGTCGACTCAAACTTCAAGATCATAACTATAAAAGGGAAGTCAAAAGAAAATGCAGTAGCTGCTCACTCTCTAACCAGAAACACGATATACGAAAGAATCCAAAAAACAAAAAGGCAAGAGAGGAGTCCAGTTGAAAGGCACAATCCAGAGATATTCAAAGGCCTTCAACACTCCGAGTGTCTCACTACGTCTGACATTCGTCTGAGTGATTCTTGAAGTGGTTCAAGAATCTTCAATCATTGGGATCACTTTCCTTTTAAGGAAAGCATCCAGCAGTCAATTTCTTGTAAAGAAATTGATTAAGGCGGGCTCTGAAGCCAAGCACACACATAGTTCGGAGGGAACTTTAAACTTCTCC
>JAPKLW010000803.1:185124-306775 GCA_026898455.1 Plectranthus barbatus | reverse complement strand
GACTCTGATCATAAGGGACCAACACCACTGTAGAGCAGATCCCGACCAAGCACTATAAGGTTCGGTCATGATCTGCACTACAAAGGCAAATCTCGGCTGAGCCCAACCACGTCCGGACCAAAATTCGGCTCTATAATCCCCCTGCTGCTCCTCTGCTCCATTCGGGTTGATATTTCCAAGGATTGTGCACAATCCTGGTTGATATTTCACCAAAAGTGGGCAAAACTTGATGAAAAATGCTCATTTCCTTTCCTACACAACACCAACACAACAAAGCACGAAAATGAGAGAAAAACAAACAAAAAACTATGATATGTGGGTGAAATGAACACAATCAAGCACTCAAACATATCAATAAATCGGTCTTTTCACACACATATCATAATCCCCCAAACTTAGACTTTGATTGTCCTCAATCAAAATATTGAAAAGAAATCATCCTACCTAGTGCAATACCTCATAGCTCATCATATTCATCTTAGCATGCCTCAATCAAACGAGATTATCACCTAAATTGGTGCAACGATTAATGCAAGAGACTCAAACCTCTCATAAAGATAGATAAAAGCAATGAAATTCACTCCCTCTCGTGTTTTAGGGACCGTTCACTCCAGCACGAAATATCAAGTACGATATTCATAAGCTTGCATCCTATCTCACCACTATACTACAACGAGCTAGATTTTAGAATCATGAAGGTCTTTATTTTGGTTATAACGCGGTTGTTTAAAAGGTAGGTGGTTTTAGGACAAAGTAACTAAACTATTCAAATTCCCAAAACCCCCAAGCATTTGCTTCAATAAACCAATCCCGAAGCTTACTTAACTCACCTTCTCTTCTCTTTTGGTTTCCTTGGTTTTTTCTTTTCTCATGCCCTTGCATGTTTCACTTTGTTTTTCTCTTTTTTTCTTTCTTTCTTTCTTTTTCACAACAATTATTTTTCGTAGGTGCTCATTTTTTATGACTTGCAACTTTTCTTAAAACTTTTCAATTACTTTCTATGCCTTAACAACAACAAACGAGATTCAATCTACCAAAACAACCAATTCCCATTCCCACACTTACACACCTTATTCACCCTCATACACACATCAGTCAAACTTGTTCCTAATTATATCTCGAAGAAATTTTACAATTAAGCTCAATCACGGGGAACAACAATATGAAAGACAAATATTGATCAATTATAACACCTTATACCCCTAATGTTCAATGTAGGACTAAGAATCGATGGCCAAATATTATTTTCTTGTCAAAAGCTCATGCTAATAGATAGAGAACGAATGGAAGTTCTAGATTTCTCACTCTCAATCTCGCCTCTCACAATCGAAATGATATGATAATATCAATGCTCAATTCTCATGGCTTTTTGTCAAGTCTCAAGCATTAATCGCACACAAAGCTCGACAATTCAAAAGTTCAACCTAAACATGCTTCTATATCAAAAGCTCGGCAATTCAAAAGTTCAACCTAAACATGCTTCGATATCAATGATTCCGCCCTATCATAGATTTAAGTAGGAATCAAACTTCACTAGTTCATCAAGAGTGTATCTCAAGTATAGTTCGAGTTCATACCACACAAACAATCATGCACAAAACCTAAATCAACTAAAATGCAATCTACAACTATCAACAAATGATAAGAGAAACGATAGAATGTGTTACCCATCGGCATCAATGATCAAACCGCTCTCCATCGGCTTTATTGTACCTACTAAACAACCACAAACACACCACCATTTGAGCATAATTCATCGCGAGATAAGCTCATAACCACCTAATCAAAGTCTCACTTCAAAACACTTCCACAATTAATCCTCAACCAAATTATAAACATATACACCAAACATTCCATTCCAACATTCCATTCCAACATATAAACAAATCAATTCCAACATATAAACAAATCAAACAATGTTCCACTAGCACCACCAACATTTCACAATCCATTCATCGACAAAAATTTAGAAAGAAATAAGACAATGCATTCAAACATCAACATCATCCCGAATCCAAAAAAATATAGAGTAATTATATACTCCCTCCGTCCCATTATATTAGGCACACTTTCCTTTTCGGTCTGTCCCATTTATTAGAAACATTTCCTAAAAAGGCAACATTTTTCCCACTCATCAATAAAATATTAATTATTCTACACTAATACACATTGGTTATTGTGTCAATCCTTTTGTGTCTAATAATATGGGACGGAGGGAGTATTATGTTAAAGAAAGCCCTTCACATCCAAATGTAATCAAATATCCAAATCCAAACATAAGGAAATCATCTAAACAAAATAAGGTAGATAAATGCAAGGTAGGAAGAGGAGACGAGTAAACCGAAACACCGACAGCTGACACATCCCCCCAAACATAGTCAAGTGAGACCTAATTTACAAACTTAGTCGATGGTAGTCAATCACTCATCACGCTCCAAACACTCCCCCTAGCACATGTCAAACCAAGTAACCAACAAACCAACAAGAAAAATTAAGAAAACTATCTAGGCGAGAATTAAAACAACAGAGGAAAAATGGTTGGGATGCCTCCCAACAAGCGCTTTCGTTAACATCGGTATTTAGACGACATTACCATGTTTATCCATTGTCAAAAATCTTGTGAATTTTGAGTATACCTTTCTCTAACGATCTAACATTACTCGGAAGAACTTGTCGATTGACCTACTTCCTAAACTTCCTCCAACCAAACTTGACCTCATTACTTCTCGGAATTTTCTCAACACCAGCAAGTTATCCAACACACCATCTAACCATGTCTCAATCACTAAAGACTTTTCAAATACCCTATCAAAACTACTCAATCTCTTTAATCTAACTCCTTTCTTAAACAACTCACAAACCTTATTCACCTTCTTCTTTTCGACCACCTTGTTTTCAAACTTGCATATCAACTGAGAAGGAAGGGTAAACACCATCTCTCCACATGGACCTCCCGACATTGTTTTCTCCGCATTCTCCTCTTCAAAGAACTGCAACAAGGTCGGTCCTTTTTGCATTTCCTCATGTATAGGTAGCTCAATATCACCATATTTCTCATTTCTAATGACTAGCAAATTCTCCTTGGTGTCTTCATTTGCCTCATTTCCTTCAAGTGGATCTTCACCTTTCTGTAGTGGTTCTTCCTCTTGCAACTCCTTTACTCCTTCTTCCTTAACCTCATCTATCCTCTACACCTTCATATCTTCCATTGCCTTTCTCTCTTCAACATCACTCATTCTTTCCTCGAATTTCATCACAATGCTTGCACTCTTATCTCCCATGCATTCATTAATCACATTGCAACTCATATTCAGAATTAGTCCCGTGTCCTTTGAAGCTCTCTCTTCTTGATCCGTTTCACTCAATGGCTTGACAATGGTTAATACTTGTTTTTGAGTCTCCTCATGTATCCAATCAACTTTCTAATACATTCTCTCATTCACGACCTCACTCTTTCAACTTGATCTCATCAACAAATTAATTTGCTCTTGCATTATATTCAATTGGCTCCTCCATAAATCATTATCATTAGATTCTTTTACGGATTTCACTGTATGGTGCTCTCTTCTATCTCCCGGCCATTGGTAATCACCTTCCGACATCTTCTCAAATACACTTCGGAGTGTCCTTTGCGGTCTTTATTTTGTATAGAGACGTGCTTTCATCTCCTTCACTTGTCTTTCCAACTCATCTAACATCTCCGAGGTCGCTCTAGGTTTGTTCTCCATCTCCACTTAAATGCCTTCAAGCTCTCTTCGACTCCTTTGCTCTTCCAATCTTTGAGCTTTTAACCATACAACACCACACACAATTCAAAAATACCAATTCAATAATCTAACAAAGAATTTAACAAACACTTATACTACAAGAAACACAAGTTCACTAATATCTAGCAACCTACTCAATTAAGTCCCCGGCATCGACGCCAAAACATGATGCGCACTAAATTCTCAATCAACAATAGCCAATTAATACTTTCGTGCTAATACAAGAATAATTTTATCAATCCGGGAACTTCTCACTTCGCCCACTAGATTACTAGCAAATAAAGAGTAGCTTTTGTATCTAAACACGATAAAGTCATTGAGTGGTTGTTTATCCTAGGCAACAAGTAAATAAATTTACCTATCTAACAAAGCTATAACAAAGACATACATTCATCGTCTTTGCTAAACACTCACTTCCACACTAAATTTCAAATGTAATAACAAACTCAAGGTAATCTAATTCAACAATGGAGAAACAAAGGACAATTGTATGAAATCCACATTGAATTCATAATATATCATTCTGCAACTAAAACTCATGCATATTCATTGTTTAAAAGGATAATTTCATCTATGTTGAATCAAACATATATTAGGCATCTAAACCCGAGTCATACTAATCTGACTAGGATCCAAAGACTGATAAGTCGTGGATCATTGGAATCTCTCCAAGTTGAACCATTTTCAATCAGCGAATCCTAATTGGAGAGTAAGATGACATTTAGGTCTTTTTAAGGCTATGGGTTTAAAGCCAATGATATGTTGAAAATTCAGTCTGATTTGTGTGGGCTTATGTCCATTCAAGCAAGAGGTGGTTTTGAGTTTTTCGTGACTTTCACGGATGATTACTCAAGATTTGGATACATTTACTTGATGCACTGCAAGTCTGAATGCTTTGACAAGTTCAAAGAATTTAAGACTGGAGTGGTGAATCGAAAAGGTAAAAGTATCAAGTCACTACAATTTGATTGCAGTTTCTAAAACCTCAGTGCTGAATTTAGGCAATACATATTTGATAGCGAGATTACATCTCAACTGTCTACGCCTGATTTTTCTGCAACGAGGTGGCGTAGAAGAGAGAAGAAACATAATTCTTTTTGGAGATGGTGAGGTCGATGATGAGTTATGCCATTTTGCCTACTTTGTTTTAGGGTTATGCCTTGGAAACAACAGCGTATCTTCTGAAATTAGTACCTTCTAAATTGACTCTAAAGACACCAATAGAATTGTGTACTTGGCGAAAGCCTTGGTTAAAACCAAATTTTGGTTTGGGTTGCCCATCATCTATGTTGGATAAGGAAGTCGATAAGTTGGTACCTAGAATGGAAGTACGGTTGTTTATAGGATATCCTAAGGGTACGAAAGATAGTAACTTTTATTGTCCTAAAGAATCGGAGGGTGGTGGCTTATACTAACGCCTGATTCTTGGAGAAAGACTATATAAGCAAGCATAAATCCAGGAGTGTGTTCATTCTTAATAAGTTGAGAGGAGACAATTGTACACCGAGTGTACTAAGTGTTATACGACAAGAGACTGCACAACGTGTTGACTCTGGTGTACCTACACAGGTACTGCCTTGTTGTAGTGGGGGAGTTTTTCAATCTAATCGTTTCATGGATGTAGGAGAGTCTTCGGACTTGGTCCACATTGTTGTACATGAAGCGAACGATCCCTGAACTTAAAAAGAGGCAGTCCAAGATGTAGATGCGATGTCTTGGCATATGTCTATGGATTCTAAGATTGAATATATAGATACTATGGATGGGTACGACCTTCAGACCTTCCTAAAGGAAATATAGTCGTTGGGTGTGAGTGGGTCTATAGGTGTAAGAGAGGATTTGATCTAAAGGTCATCGCCTTTAAAACATGGTTGGTGGTGAAGGGATTCACTCAATTAGAGAGAATCAGTAATGATGATAATTTCTCACCTGTAGTCGTGCTAAAGTCGATCTGTATTCTATTATCCATAGCAAATTACATGGACTTTAAGGTTTGACAAATGGATGTTAGGACAGTTTTCCTTAATGGAAATCTGGATGAAGACATTTATATGCGGTAACCTGAAGGTTATGTGAGGAAATGATAAGAACATCTAGTTTAGAAGTTAAAGAAGTCTCTTTATGGACTTATACAAACTTCTAGATCTTGGAACATTCGTTTTGATGAGGCAATCAAATCCTTGGATTTGAAAAATGTCAAGATGAAAGTTGTGTGTACAAAAATGAGCAATGGAAACGTGGTGGTAATCTTAGTACTGTATGTAGACGATATCTTCTTATTGACAACAACTTGAGGGTATTGTTGGACGTATAGGTGTGGCTGTCAAAACAGTAACAGATGAAGGATTTTTGAAATGCTATGTATATTCTTGGTAATTAGATCATTCATGATCAAAACAAGAGAATGTTGCATTTGTACCAAGCTTCCTACATCAACACTGTTATTGTCCAGTTTTAGCATACAAAACTCCAAGAAAGGATTTCTACCTTTGTGAATGGAGTTCCTCTATCTAAGGACACGTGTCCCAAAATGCCAAACAAGATAGAGGAGATTTCTAAGGTTCCTTAAGCTACGACAGTAGGAAGTCTTATGTATGCTATGTTCTGTACTAGACATGATATCTATTGTGCTGTTGGCATGGTGACAAGATATCAATCTAACCCAGGTCTGGAGCACTGGACTGCGGTAAAATATGTTCTCAAGTATCTGAAAAGAACTCGAGATTATATGACAGTCTGACCCCTTTGGGTTAATCAGATTCAGATTTTTAAGCTGATCAAGATATGAGAAAGTTAACCTCGGGTTATATGTTTACCTTGGGAGGCAGAGCCTATTACATGGTTGCCTCGGAGATTGCCAAAGAAGTTGTCTGGCTTTGAAGCTTCTTGTTGGACTTGGGGGTGATTACGAGTATGCCTAAGTGTATCACGACATATTGTGTCAACACTGGTGCAGTAGCAAACTCGAAAGAACCTAGAGCCCATGTAGCAAGTAAACACATAGAGAGACAATACCACATTTTACGAGATATCGTAAAGAGAGGTGACGTGGCAGTGGAAAATTTGTGTCGTTGTATAACCTGGTTGATCCTTTCACGAAAGCTTTGGAAACTTAGATCTTCGGAAAACACGTAAGGGGTCTTGGTTAAATGATACATTGCAGCTACACTTTAAGTCTAAGTGGGAGATTTGTAATGACATGGTGTATACTAAAAGTTTAGCTTTAGTATAAGTGGGAGATTGTTGGAGTATACTGTAAAGCGAACTTTTAAGCGAGCTTTGTCATATACTTAATCTCCTATAAATAACTGAAACAAACGTTATCAAATTGATGCAATCTCATCATTGCATGTATTTCCACTTATCTTATATTGTAGACAATGTGGTGGGTGATTTGTCCCACTGAAGATCGCATTGTTGGGTTCCTTATAAGATATAAAACGTATTCACAACTGAGATAGTTTTGGATAAACTATCATTTTAGGTTGTAGTATAAACTTGAGATAACTAGTCTTGGTTATTATTTTATGCTAGTGCGTGGTGTTGCATTGAATGGATCGCGATGAGACGTGTTCTTCTGTTCTGACTCTATGAAGAACCAAGGTCTCGGTGACTTCGATAATTCATAACCCTAGATGTGATATTTAGATATATGCAAATGATTGTTTGTTACTTTGACTTACCATGGGTGAGAATCAAAAGGATGATTCAATATGCTCCGTATCTTAGGTAACAACATTATTTGTATGTGTTTATATAGTCACATTAGGGCACCGTGTCCTAGACATCCAGGTTGATGACATCCCCTTAAGGAGCTCATAAGTTTTATCGTATTAAACCCTGCAGGTGGAATTTATTCCGATACAATAATAATGTTGAGCAGGTACTACTTAAGGATTTAGATATTAATTAATTAATGATATGAGAGCTTTTAATTAATTAATGGATGTGCGTTATCTTAAACACGGGGAATTAATTAAGTCAAATAGAAGCCCCGATTCACATCGGGATAGGATGGCAGTCGCAACATTAATTCTCTAGAGGAATGAATTAATGTTATAAGTTCAAATTATATTCTGGTCTGAATATATGTGTTTGGACTTATGGGAGGCCCAACCCTATACCTTCTAGAGATCCCTGGCCTGGCCCAACTAGAAACCCTAGAAGATGCCTATAAATAGGATCTTATGGTTGAGAGAAAAACCCTAGTTGTCATTTTTCATAAGCTTATGTTTTGAGAGACGGCTAGGGTTTAGTTCTCTCAAACATCGTAGATCTAGCGTTTTGGATTGGCATCTACGATTCAGAGGATTGCTGTCCACCCGACATTCGATCGTGGTTCGCGAGACACAGGCTAGAAGATCTCCAGTGGAATCGATCATCAGATCTGTATAGATCTATTGGTAATCCTTGATCTCCATGATTTAATTTAATTAAACCATGTATGTGAACATTTGGTATCCAACATCGATCATGGGGACGATCCGCCTTCACCGGCGTGTTCATTCACTCTTAAAATTCAAGATTGAATTCTCTTCACTTAGTGAAAATTTTAATAGTTTTAAACAGCAGAATGATGTTTTGAAAAGCAAAAACTCTGTGCAAAAACCTTGTCAATCTAGATTTTCAAAAAGCACAAGAGACTTAGATGAGATTTTAGTGTTCAAAGAAGCACAAATGATTTTGCTAGAATAGGTTTTGGAAAAGGTGAATCCAACAATGTTGAATTTCATAGATCAGAGAAAATTATCTTCATCCCAGAAACCGAGAAGGTTTAGCAGACTGATAGTAAAGACAAAGGGGACAATACTAGATCAGCAACAGTTGTTAAGCAAGAATGTTGGGTAGCTAAGAATCCCCTGTTGACCACTCAACAGAGACTGAAAGGAGTATCTGCTGTAAGGAAGTCAGCCAAGTCAACGTAGGTAACCCAACAGATTGTTAGGAAGGTTCATACACAACCTAGCAAGGCTAAGCAATCTACTAAGATTGTGAAGAAGCCAGCATACACTCCATATAGGAGGAACATCTACTTGAGGCCAGAGTCTAAACCAATTCATTTTCAAAAGACTATGAAGGCTCAACACACTATTAAACATTTCCATGGTGATTCAAAGCATTGCTCCAATAGGAAGGGAAAGGTAGTAAGATGACAAGAAGACTATCAAGATCACAAAAGTCTGGATTCCTAAAGGACTAATCCAGAGAAAAAATCTTGCAGGACCCGTAGTTGATCGGTTACCTAAAAATTAATTTCTTTATTTTGGAGGAATAGGGTCCAGCGAGAAGAACCTCGAAGAAACTCAAAGAATGGATCCTAGACAGTGGATGCTCAGGTCAGATGACAAGAGACAAAGACATCTTCACAGTTCTTCAGAAAATAAGAAGACCTTCAGTTTCCTTCAGTGACAACTCAAAATATAGAGTAATCTGAAGAGGGTGCATCGAGCAAAATGGAATGCGGTTTATCAACGTGACCCTCGTTGACAGTCTCAAGCACAATCTACTGAGCATCAATCAGCTAAGTGAAAATGGATACATTGTTTCTTTTATTGATAATGGTTGCGAGATTGCTGACAAGACCACTGGAGAAATAAAGCTTAGAGGAATCAGAAAAGGAGGACTCTATGTTGTAGATTGGGAAAGTGGTCAACAAGATTTATGCTTCAACGCATTCAAAAAGGAAGAGACCAACTGGCTATGGCACAAAAGGCTAACGCACTTAAATTTTAAAACTATTAATTATATAGCCAGAATTAACATTGTTAAAGGATTGCCTAAAGAGACCTTCAAGAAGAAAGGAGTTTGCAGAGCTTGTCAACAAGGAAAATAAGCTAAGGCGTCCTTACGATCTTATCCACAAAAGGCCACACATCAAACAGAATCCTTGAGATTCTGCACATGGATTTATTAGGCCTTATGACTCCACCCACTATCGGTAACAAAAATTATACTTTGGTTGTTATTGATGATTATTTCATGTACACGTGGGTGAGATTGCTTAAGAGCAAGCATGGAGTCATGATAATCCTACTGGAGCTGATACTGCGAGTACAAAATGACAAAGAGGTCACGGTAAAAATGATAAGATCAGACAATGGTAAAGAATTCTATAACGAAGCTCTAATGGACTTCTGCGCCGATGTTGGGATAGGACATGAAAGGTCCACTACAAGAACACCTCAACAAAATGGCTAAGAAGAACGGAGGAACAAAACTCTAGTAGAGGCCATATAAACGATGCTGGCCGATACAAATCTAGGTCAGAGGTATTGGCAGAAGCCGTAATGAATGCTTGCCATATGCAGAATCAAAGTGGCTTGAATCTTAGATTCAACCAGACTCCCCACAAAATTTATCATGGTCGTAAGCTTTCCTTAGCTCATCTACGTGCTTTCGGTTCACCATGTTATATCCATAACAATGGGAAGTCAAAGTTAAGTACCTTCTCTCCCAAAGCTGATGAAGGGGTGTTCCTAGGATAAGGGCACCCTTCTCACAAGGGTTATAGAGTACTTAATAAGACCACCAAACGTGTGGAAATACCATGCAATGTTATTTTTTATGAAGATACTTTAGTGCGCAGGACTATGAGAGATCTAAGAGATGTGATTCATGAAACCAATGATGTCAATGAACAATCCGGCTTGAATAATTTTGAAGCTGAACCGATTTCTCCGACTAGGTTTATGAGTGAATCTACATCCACGCTGGAGACCTCAGCTAGTCACCAAACAGCCGAAAGGGCCGGTGATGCAACTTGTAATGTTGAGGCCTCTCAAGGAGATCACAAGTAAAGGGGGAACTCAGGAAGGAGAAATTGTTCAGCAAAACAAAGTTGTTGCTGAGAATCCCCAAAATAACGAGAGGACTGCTGAAGATAGCGTTGCTGAAAATTACCAGGAGCAGACTGCTCGTGGAAGACGTATAATCACCCTAGAAAATGCAAATCTAACAAACGAATCATCAGCTGACAACCATCCAACAGACGACAACCAAGCAAGTATAGTTGAAAATCTGAATAATTTACAACTTGTTGATGTTCCAAATCGGAGCATCCAGCAATCAAATAATTCCAGTTACTGAGCTGCAAAGACCAAAGTGGTTGCTAAGAGATCATCCATCAGAAGCAATATTATGATATCTTGTTGATCTGATACGAACCAGACACAGTGAAATGTTAGCCTGCTACATATCTCAGGAGGAGCCGATCAAAGTTGCTAATGCACATAAATCCGCCGATTAGATTAACGCAATATAAGAAGAACTCTAAGAATTTACGTAGAATCATGTATGGGATCTCGTGGATCGACCAATGCATCCATCGGTGAAGGACTATGATACTTGGCTTATTGAGAAACTTGATCATGAAGGACTTTTGAAGTAATTGTTGGCGGAACCCAACAAGTTCCAGCCTCACTTTGTTGCAGATTTCATTGTCAGAGGCGTCATTGACAAAAGCAAGAAGTTCTTTACTACAAGCGTACTAGGAACCAAGATAGTGGTTAGCCCAAAAGTGCTAGCAAAAAGGTATAGCTTGAGATTGGATGGAAAGGTGATATGTGCGTAAAATGACCTATTTTTCGATGTGTGAGCGTGCATGTTTGTGTCCATTTTACTCCCATATCATATGTTTTTGTTGTTCTTTTGTTGTGTTTTCGTGTTTTTGTGTTTTAAATGTTGTAGGATATGTTTTGGGCATAAAACAACACTTTTCTATGAGTTTTGGATGAAAATCGTCGAGCTAGGAGTCAAAGGGAAGCAGGATTGATCGAGCGGAGCAGAAAGGGCGCTGGGGCATTTCAGAGACTTCGCTCGGCCGAGCCAAACTTGGCTCGGTCAAGCCAAGCCCTTCAGTGTGGTGGCTCTGTCGAGCCACCCTTGGCTCGGCCGAGCCAGAGCGTGATTTTGGGTTCGTTCAATTCTGAGCTCGCCTGGGCAAGCTAACTTTGGCCCGGGCCATCCAAGGCCCTGTCAACTCGTTATAAAAGGGGGAAAATGGTTATTTTGGTAACTTTTGTCATATATAAAGGGAAATCACCTAAATTCTCTCTACGATTCCCATTTCCATCTCTTCCAAAACCTTACCCAAGGTATCAAGGAGCTAATTCATCAATCCTAGGAGAAGAATTGAAGATCCAAGGGGGTAGATCAAGACCTAGCAAATCTAATTGGGGAAGATTTCACTTTCCACTTATGAATTGTAATTGATTTATTTGATTTCAACTTTGTATTGTTACAATTGAGAGGTATGTTGCTCTAATTCAATTTGGATGTTGATTTGAACAAGGATGCATGAAGATAGGGTTTGATAATTGTTTGTTTACTTTCCTTTGAGGGATTGAATTGCACTTGAGCTTGTTCCTTATCTCTTAGGTGTAGGTAATAGCCAGCTTTTGAGGTAGTTGATGTGAACGTTGCAGCCAACACGCGGGCGGAATCATCATGAAAAGTGTATATTCTTACGATTTTAGTTCCAATCCCTGTGCGGGGCTAGGTCATAGGGAGATAATTGACGGTCGATTGGGAGTGATCTAGGGGTTAATAACGTAGTTGTTTGCAATTCCTAGTGTCATCTACCGTTAGTTCTCCGTATCAAGTGGCTAACGAGTGTAGGGTCGATTGATCAACCTCCTAGGGATTAGAATGTGTTTACATCAATGATTAGCCTAATTGGATTACATCTACGTTTATTTCAACATCATATCTACCTCATTTGAGTATTTGTTTGTCTTGGTTTACCAAAGTGTGGAGAGAATTGATTGAATGTTGATTGTTGGTTTAATTCATTGTTTGTTATATGTTGTTAGCATAGGTTTAATTTCAATGCCTAGATTGGTAGAAACTACTCAACGATTTTATCTTGCCTAGCTATTAGTCTTTGTTATAGTATCCCGGTAATCTAGCGGGCAAAGGGAACAAGGACCTGGATTGATAATTAAACCTTGAGTGTGCAGTGAGAATTTGTATGAGTTTTTATTGCGCATCAAAAGGATGTTGCCACCTATAAAGTGAATGATGATGAAGAGATGAAGAAAAGATGGCTTAGGTGGAAGAAAGCCACATTCGAGGAAGAGTGGAACTTGGCAGCACCGCTGAAATCTCTGAAAGAGCCCATGAAGAGCCTAGCACAAATCGTCATAAGGATGATAGCGGGAGAAGTTGGTTCACTTTCAGAATTGAGTGCCAAAAAGTTTGCAGTTATGATGTCTGGTGAAGACAAAATTCACGGGTATCAGGCAAAGTTTATCTCCTCCAAGTGGTTGGCGTATGTGTAAAAAAACAAGAACATCAAGATAAGTCACTGTCTTGAAGGGCTCATACCTAAGGAGAAATGTTGTCATGGAGAGGATTTGATACCCACTGACTACATACCGCCGACTGGGAAGCAACAACCGGGTAAGGACTTGAGGAGGCCTATAATTCCTCGAGGGAAAAACAATGTAGATCTCAATGAAGCAGTCTCTGATGAAGAAGAGCCTTACCAAGGCGACATGATTCTACAGAAGCAATTCCACTAACTGCTGAGGAAATCGAGGCAGAGAGGAAGCAAGCATAACAAGATGCTTTGTTAAAGAAGTATGAAAGCCTACTAGATATCACACAGTTGGAACCCCCCATGCAGCCTATTGTGAAGAAAAAGCAAACGCAGAAGAGTCCCCAGTAGAGGAAGAGGAAGTCAGCAGATACCGAGGGACAAGCAGAGAAGAAAGAAAGGATTGATCGGTTACAGTGATCAACGATTCAGATTATAGTCTTGGTAGTCGACACCACCCTACCGATTGAAGATGACACTTGAGGAAATGGATGCTAATTATGAGCAGGTCAAAGCTACTTATGAGGAGCGAAATGCTAGGATGCAAACCGTTGACCAACCTGGACGAATTACTTAGAAAGATGTCAAAAAGGCAAGGATTGCCAAAGACAAGAAGAAGGTCGATAATGCAGAAAAAAGTTGACAAAAATCCTAATGCCTTGTTTGATGTTGATTTTGACAAGATGTTTGGAAGACGCTTTTGATGGCCTTTAAGATGTGCCAATAAGAGGTTCAGGCGGTCTGATGATCAAGCAGACTTCAACACAAGAAGATAGAAATCTTGCTATTTAAATTGAAAAGCCCATCACTGAGAAAGGGGGATGTGATGGTGGTGGTGTTAATGTTGAAAGTGTTGATAAACATAATGTTGTGCAAGAAGGTAGCAGTGCTGTTAAGGGAAGTGAGGAACAAACTGCTGTACAAGGTTGAAGCAGTCCTATAATTGAAAAGGTTATTGTGGGAAAACAACTGGTTGCGCAAGGAGGAAACCAAGTTGTCACTATTTTAGCTGAAGAAGATTTGGTGCAGGAGGAAAACTAAATCGTTGCTTAGAAAGAAGGAGACAGGCAACAGTGCAAGGTAATGTTGACCTTGATATAAGAACCAATGAGGCTGAAGTAGAAACTGAGGTAGCCAATCAGACGGTTGTGCAGCAATATGAACCAACAGCTGAGAAAGAAGCTGCTAATACGGAAGTTGTTGAAAAAGAAGTGATAGAGAAAGAAGCCACTACCTCGCTCGATGCTGAAACAAGAGAAAAAGGCCAACCTCACTGCGAGCGTAAGAGCAAAGAACGAGCAGTATGTTCGTGCCTTGGGAGTGGATCCATGTGCTGTCCCAAAATGGAATTTAGGAGCAGATACTCCTTTCGTGCTTGAGAAGACCCAATCACTGTGGAAGAGGCGTATTCTAATTCCTACCTCTCTCGAAGTCTCAGGTATTTCATTTAGTAATATTCCAAGTGATGAGGATGTGGAGATTACAGGGAGTGCAGAAGCTACCGAAGGGGTCTTAATGCCCGCTGGAGGCGAATCTATTTCCTGACCAGAGATGTTGAGAGTACTAATGGAATGACAATTTGATAAGAGGTTTAAGGCAAAGTGAATTGCCAAATGGTGCCCTCCCGTTACTGTGAAGGATGAGAAGAACGACATCCTCATATCATGGGGTAAAGAAATCTGTGTTTTCATTGAAGCCCAAGTTGCTGAAGAACTTGAGACCACTTATGTCGCTGAATTTACAAGAGGGTCTTCCAATCTTGATTGGTTAAAGATAGAGTTCCAGAGGTAGAGATTCTATTACTATGCCACCCACGAACTACATTATGAAGATCACGAAATCATGCAGGCTAGAATGGCTCTAAGTTATTGGAGAAGGGAAGATGATTGGATGGATCAGACATCCAAACGATAGTACACTGAGAAGTAAGTAGTTGCCAAGATTCAAAAGCTAAAGGCTTACCGAACAATCACTGGAGATCACTCATTGCCCGCATCTGAGTACGCCATTGCTGATTCACTCCCAGTTACAGTTGTTCAAATCCCCCGCAACAAGAAGGCAGAAGACTGCAGCTGCTGAGTAGCACGCAAAATTGGTAGAAGAAAAAGCTTCAAGAAAGACAATAGATGATCACCAGAAGATGATGGAGTTCAGGGAGAGGATACTGACCACGTTGGCCAATATCCCGTCTCGAGTAGATAGCTTTAGGCCTACCTCTCCAGTCGCTGCTGAAGAAGAACAAGTTGAAGACGATGAACATAATGCAGCAGAGGATGCTGATCCGACTTCAAATCTATTTCAGGCGATGAGAACCACTGCTGACTTCCCTACCACCTCTTAACAAATGATGATATCTATGGAGCCCCAAACTACGACGGTTGAGCATCTGAGCTCTAGTATTTTTTAACAGGGACCTCTAAATTTTCATTCATGTTGTTGTAGAGAGGAGAATGGAAGAGCATGTTGTGCCTATTGTGAGAACTGAAGTGCGAAGCAAAGTGGGCGAGACGAAGGCAGAAATTTGCCAGACTCTGCAGGACGACTTTGAGAGCTTTTCTATCGACCTTTTCGTTGTGATCAAAGAGGGGGAAGAGAAGAGATTGTGAGAAGAAGCAGAGTGGCAGAAGGAAGAAGAAGAAAGAATAAGGCGCCTTGAAGACTTATAAAGACAACAAGAAGACAACTTCACGAAGGCACAACTAAGACTCTCAAGAAACTAAATAAACCCACCGGCTCCTCAAGTACCAACGATGCTGATTAGGTTGCATCGAAAACAAAGTAGTAATCCTTCTATATCCTACAGTCTTCTGGTAAAAACTTTGATTTTTGATTTGGGTGTTTTATTTCATGTACTCTCTATCGCAAGATCTTTAATGGAAAATAACCTAGGTGGATGATAACATCTCATTGTCCAACTTTGAAATTAATTGCTAATATGTTATAGCTAAACTAACACATTCAGTGTAATCAGCAAATTGTTTGGACTATTAGCAATACCCTTTATATTTTGAAGGGGAACATTTCTGAATGATACTGAGTCTAAGGGAGTTGATATGCTGAGATAGAATTGCTAGGAATATTTTTTTAATCTCATAAATCAGCTTTCCAGCGATCAGTAATTTAGAATTGGGGCTTTGATCGCTCCAAAAAGGGGAAAATTGTTAAAAATATTATAACCCCTTGATCTTAATTTTATGCATTTTTGGTTTTGTTGCATTAAAGCTTAGTCGATCTAGTTTCTATCAACTTAGAATCGTGTCAAATTGCAAAATTCTTGTATAGGATACTCTTATTTGAGTTGTAATAGAACCTGAAAGAAGGATCGAAGCTTGTTGAACGAATTAGCAAAGCTCAAGGAGAATGCTGAAGACTCAACCATACAAGAGGAAATTACTGAAGGAGTAAGCAAAAATGAAGATTGCTAAATACGCTAGCAAACATTGGAAAGGCTAGCAAACATATGAAGAATGCTGGAAGCACTTAACGAAATGCTGAAGGAGTAAAAGAAAGCATATTGTTGTATCTGAACAGAATCAGCAGACGACCAACTACAAGCAAACACATGACTGCAATAAACATTTAATACGGAGTCGTGAAACAGAAGGATCCAAAATCACTTGGAAACCCGACGAATAAAAAAAAGGATAATCAACAAACAAAAGAAAGGTTTCGAGATTCAAACTCAAAGATCCGTTCAGACAAACACAACTAAAATAAGAAGAACGCCAATCAGAGACGAAGGAGATCTGAAGAATCTCTGCACTTTGCAGAAAAAGAAGGACGGAGACTGGCGAGCAAACATCCAGTGTCTAACGGACAAGATTCAAATGGAAGTTTGAATCTTCACCTTTAAATAGATGATTTTGCGAAGAGCTAAAGAGTTCGGCTTTTCGGAATAATTGAAGTTAGACCATTCAAATACTCTAAAACTCACGTGAACTCTAAGGAGTGCTAAAGTGAAGATTGAAGACCGAGGTGCTTGAAGGTGCGCGGTGACCAACCGGAGGAGTTGATCAAGCTTGACCTTTGTAATCAATCATAGTGAATTTTTAGTCAAGACGACTATACAATGGAAGTAGAACAGTTGTTTAAACTTCTATAAATCTCGTGTTCATTTAGTGTTTTAACTTCGTTACTTATTGCTTATTTTGAAACTCAACACATCATGTGTTTTAGTATAACTTGAAGAAAATCTAACGAATATTTGAGCTTAAAAACATTTTATAAACACTTGTTGAGTCGTGACCTCAGTAAGAAAAGTGTAAGACATCATTTATATTCCGTTGTAACTGTAAACACTCTGATCGGGGACCAACACCTGCGATCTTGGGCGACATTGGAGTTCCATGTCGATCAACACTCTCGACATTGGAATGCAAAGAAGATTTCGACGTGAACCATATCTCGATCAAAGTTGGAGTTGTATGTCGGTCGACATACGAAGCTTTTTCGGCGAATTTTCCAAGTGTGAGCCAACTTGCTATATTTGACCCTTTATACCAAGTATATTTTGTTAGGTTTGTATACTAAAAGCATTTATGATTCAGTGTGTTCGTTTGATACACTGGTCTTCATAAATGTATTACATCTAGATACTCGCTATCTGATATAATAAACATACGACATGAACTATAATATCATATTATCTGTCTTATAGGGATGATTGTATGGTGTCTAGGAGATCACAGAGGATCATATGAATCATTTGACCTAGCGAGATATAAACAGTATCACGGTTGAGACAGTCCCTGGATAGGCTGTCGGTTTAGGCTGCGACACATCAGTTTATAAGTGAGCTTATCCTAGCTACTTGATGTGTCGGTACATCTTTATGTATTGATGGGATCAACAGTGAGATGTGTCATTCTAATTTACATATGAATGAGCCAGATCTCTAGATACTTGTTATGATCTTAAACCTAATTAAAGGCTAAGGGGGCATACATAAGTTGACCACACTTTGACTTGCTAGGGTGGCGAGTCTTTCATGTACTCTTATACCTGCATCTTGGGTGTGGCGGTTTGTGTGTGGCTTACTTAGACCGGACATGTGCGTAATCATATCCTCTTTAGGATGGGGACATTCCCTGAGGAGCTCACATGGTTCATTATGATAAACCCTGCAGGTTGAATTATTTAATTCAGGCATAAGTGAAAAGGAGTGAGTGGTACTACTCAGGATATAAGAGATTAATTAATTATGGCTAATTGTCATATGCTAAATTAATTAATGAATGTCTGGAACCTTAAATATGTGGATCATTCAAGTTTAATGCATCTCGTTCCATATTACGTGGTAATAAAGGGGTGAGTGAGTATTGTTACCGTGGTTAAGGTTAAAACAATGTTTTATTAATTAATTATATTCTGGGTTGGACATGGAATTAATTAATAAAGAGGGCCCACTTTATTATTTGCATTTGATCTCTGGTCTGGCCCACAATCTGCTCAGAGCCCATTAGGGTTAGGGTTTTGTAAACCCTAGCACTATAAAAACCCCCTCTCTATCATATCTACACACACAATACACACAACTCTGTGAGAAGAGAGAGAGGGGCGACGGCTGTTTCATTGGGAGGAAGTGATTGATTCCTCCGATTCTCTGATTCAACTCGGTAGCGCATCCTCACCAGATTTCTGAGGAGCAATGGAACAGATAAGAAGATCAGATATGTTGGAACACAATAGCTTGGATCGATCCCATATCCAGATCTACTTCTCCATTGTCTTCGTCATCGATCTAGATCTGTGGATCAGTCGCTGGAGTTCAGGTATTCCGAAGATCCATCCCTTTGTAATTAATTTTGTAGGAGCATGCTTAGGTTCGCCTGATTTATTTGATTAAAATTTATTTTCGATATCCTAAGAATGATCCTTAGCAAGTTTATTAAAGTGACAACTCACGTTGTCTATTGTAGACTGAAATCCTACAATTGGTATCAGAGCCAGGTTCTAGTTTTTAGGCTCTATCCTGGATAAATTGAAATTAAATAAATATGTTTGTTCATGGATGGATTTAAATTGTCGTGGATGTTTTTGTTCTCGTGGCCTTCTCGTTTTTTGATCTGTTTTTCACCACGAGAAAATCCGTGGTTAGATTTAATAGGGAAAACATGTACTCCCTCCGTCCCATTGAAGTAGTCCCACTTTCCTTTTTTGTTTGTCCCATAGAATAGTCCCATTTTCCTAAAATGACAACTTTTTTCACACTCACCAATAAAATATTAATTCCACTACACTCACAACCCTTAATTCCCGTGCCGAAAAGAAAAGAGACTACTTCACCGGGACGGAGGGAGTAATAGATTTAGATCTATTTTTGTATTTTCTTTATTCTATGAAATCTGTAAATTTGGAGAAATTGAGATCCGGAAGAAACGAAGAATCGAAGAACAATGAACATGACGGTTTCAGCATTAGGGTTCAGTCCAGTACCAGGTGGTAGCGGCGGCATCGACGTCGGCGGCCGGGCTGCCGACGACGGCAACAGCAACGTGTGGCGATGGCACGGCGGAACTTGGTTATGCTGCATGGTAGGGCTGCGCCCCTTCTCCCTCACGCTGCCATGGTCGCTGCTGGACTGCAGCAGCTCCGGCTAGGGCGCTGGGGGCAGTGGACAAGGTTGGTGGCAGCTAGGGTTTCGCTGCGGGGAGCAGTTACAAGCCAGCGGCGGCGCACGGGCTCGCCCATTGCGTGTGCACGTACACAGCCTGTGCTGCACTCTCGTTTTTTTTCTGATGTGGTCTTCATTGGTTAAGCCTCGCGAGTTCGACGTTGGTAGGCATCGTGGTGGTAGTGTTCGTGCAGGGTGTTGGTGGCTGGCAAAGTAGTAGGCCGCGCGCAGTTGCGCGCAGCGATTTTGTTGTTACGCGTCTGCTCTCTCTTGCGCGCTTGATCGGCGATGGCGAGAGCTGCTGGCACCGGCGACGGCGGCTGAAAGAGGTGGCAACGTGGCAGTTGGCTAGGCTGGGTGCTTGGCGGTAGGCGGCGGCGGCTAGATGCTGCGAGGGTGGCGGCTAGGGTTTGCAAGACCTAGGGTTTTTCTCACCCGGGCCGTAGCTCGGGCCTGTCAGCCTGAAGGCGGTCCGCTGTCCAAAAAAAATTAGGGTTTGATTGTTGATTGGGCCTGAAACCCTAATTTGAAGCCCAAATGCTTATTTCCCAATCCGATTCAGATTTCAAGTCCAACGGTGGCCCAGTTTGAAGATCTGTATCAGAATTAAATCTTGTAATAGTCAGATTTAATTATTTCCCATGTAATCGCATCTGAGGGTCCACGAGAATTTTTTTTGTTTATTTATTTATTCTCGTTATGATGTGATTTATTATGTGCGCACTAGTAAATAATAGGAAAGCATGCTTACTTGCTTTATTTATTTACTGTTTAAGCATGCTATAATCATTTAATTATTGAGTATGCTTTATGTGATTTATTTTATGTTTTAAATTGTGTCTATAAATTCTGGAATCATATTAATTTATGGTGGAATTTTAGATGTGACATAATTTATGAGACATAAAATAATTTGTGCGCATGAAACCTTTAGAAATTAAAATACTAAGCTGGATTTTGGTTATTTTTCCAATTAAACTCATTAGACCTCCACAAACACGGCCTCGCATTAGAAGTAAGGCATTTCGAAGCGTAAATGTCTGCTGAAGCAGCTTGCGATAGAAATAAATTACAAGTTCTAATGCGATGAGGTTTCTAAATAAAACATTTAGTTTAAGATGAGAAGTGGGAGCCTCTAAGCAAACGTCTGCTGAAGCGGCTTGCATTGAGACAACTTTCACTGCTCTCTAAGATTAATCTAAATGAGATAACGAAGGATGTAAAGGGCATGCGGTATGGATCGAGCACATATGCCAAATCACCTTTTAACATTCGGGGTTAGGATTGTGGTTAATTGGTATAGATGTTTCCTGGAGTATAACTCATGAATGCTGTCCCTGCTCCAGATAGGTGAACATGGTCTTAAGATCTCCTATATTAATTTCTTTTGCCGGCAGATACCTGGCATGGAGAGAAATTAGAGGACCTATTTTGGTCTGGTTGAGCGTTTGTCGTAATTGTCTGCTGAAGCAGCTCGGGATGCAAGACTAAAAATCGTGCAAAACAAAGAAAAACTAAAACAACAGCATCTCATTCACTCTCTCCTCCCGCACACACCCGCAACACCTACGTCCTGGTGCCCCTATTTGTTGAATTTTTCCATGCAAAATCACGCCAATCTGTCGAGTATCGAGGGAGATATGCCTGCATTTACAGGGGTTATTGGTTATGGCCGATTTCGTAAACCTGCTTCCAGCATCCGTCTTCTTTGCAATTTTTTTGACCGTTAGAGCGAGTTTCAAGCCACGACTTTCAAAGACTGAAGGAAGATCGTGATCCATGAAATATATAGAACTTTAAATCACCCAGATCCATCAAGTATTAGGTTAGATACGGCTCCATCTTCGGAGCCTGTTGGTAAGCCAACGAAGTTCAAATTTAAATTCCGTAACTTTACCGAACATTAACCGAATTGAGATATAACCACATATTCGTGTTCCTTGTGAAGCTGAGAGCATTTTGGTACCCTTCGATCATCTCCAATCGCTGATAGACCGGAGTTCGCCGGAGGAAGAAAAGAGAGGTGAGGGTTTTCTCCTTTTTCTTCCTCATCAGGTTCTTCCATTCCAGGTAGATTGATTCGTGTTTTTAGCAACTAAGATTGTTAAATATCATGTTGGGATGTCGTCTCGAGGTCGGGGTAGTCGGTGGTGGTCGGGAAGTTGTTGGAAATGGCTTCCCGTCCTGCGAGAATGTGCAGGGAAATAAACCACGTCGATCAACATGGGTGGTGTCGGTCGACACACCTGTGTTGGTCGTTATGAGGTGTGTCGGTTGACATAAAACACATATCGGTCGACACAGACTACTTTGCCCCCTTTTAAAGTAGATTTTTTTACCCGTATTTGATCCAATACTTCATATCTTTGATATTTAAGCTCAAGTATTGATATCAGGGATTGTTATACACGTGTTCATACACTTGAATAAGATTTCTAAGATCAATAAATACTCGAGTCAATATATCCAATTTGAATACCAAGTTGACCGTTTAATAAGTAAACGGATTCCAAACTTGATGATTCTTTAACCATGGGTTGGTTAACACATATGAACATGATTATATGAGTCACATGAATATTTCAATGTATAAATGTTGCATGTTGGGTTCATGTTCGTCATGTGGTTGAGTCACACTATCCTAGAACCTGAAGTATGCAATAATCTCTTATAGGACGCTGATTTATCACCATTAATTAATCCACCTAATTTGGTGCATGTTCTTTTGCTATCAATTGAAGGAAATGTAGGGTGACAAGGGAGCTTTAAAACATAAACTCGCTTACTTATGCTTAAACATCTGTAAGCTATCAAGGTTGGGACTATTTTCTGTAAAAATCAAAATGCCTTTTGAGCTATAAGCTCTATTTTCTGAAAATCATGCAAAATGTTTTGTTTTAAATCGATTGTCTCTGCCAAACTATTCCTTTGGTCAACCATAGTTGACCAGGGAGATTTGGTTTAACGAGGACAGAACCAGGATTTGTTGTAATCCTGAGCCAAGACTCTTAAACCTTGAAGGCATTGATCCACCGTTGTCTCGAGCTAGGCTCAGACTTGGTCACTCAAAGGAGTATTGATACCTTCAGAGATATAAGGAGAAACACATGCCTTGTCTTAAATTGATCAGGGTCTCAATGCATCGAGTTCTTAGACCAGTGCACTAAATGATGACAATGGGTCGAGTGGTTCGGCCATTCCAAATTGTTCATCGTGACTCGGATGTAGGCCAACTTCCAGTCACAAAACGGTAAAACAGATATTGATTTCATTTGTGTTCATTTGTATGCATACAGTGTGATGAAAATGTTTTGGATAAACACGGAAAAATGTTTCTTAATACCCCGTAGCTTATCTGTGTGTGGCATAGCATTCATAACTATGAATGTATGTTTTCGAGCATGTCTCCATAGGGTACCTTGACCCTCACATTATTTTTAAAATGCACAGGATAACATTTGCGATGCGGATGCGGAACTGTAGAGGGCATGACTTTCGGAACAAGAATTTTGATCTTCAGAAATGCCTCTTCAATGCATATCTCCACTACATAATTCTCTGCTGCATGAAACTATGAACTTATTTTCCTTCCCTGTTTGCAATAACAAATAAGAATGAAGTACTTCATATTGTCATTTATTCGTACACTTTGTACACGAGGTTTCATTCCTCGTTACAACTATGCTAATTCAAGTGTTGTTGAACTCATTGGGAGTGAACAATTATTTATGCTTGTTTGTTAAAGTCTTTCGCTGCTCGAACCACCCAACTTACTGTAGCGCGCCCCTAAGTTTGGAAGGCGAATAGGGGGTGTTACAGAAGTGGTATTAGAGTATCAGGCTGTGCCTTTTCTTGGCTCTGGTTACCAGGACTTCTCTTGTTTTAGAAGTCTATTGGGAAATAGCAGTCTTGTCATGCCCTACACCTTATTCCATCCTGCGAAACTCGCGAGGACACATTTTTAAAGTTGCATCCAACTATTTTAGTGGCCTTGTACACTCCATTTTTTCTTGATTAAAAATGATTTCCAAATGTCAAGCATGATTTCAAAGATCATTATAAACTATTTCGAACAATTATGTTCACTGATGCATTATCATGATCATGATGATTAAAAACTTTTAAATGCTCATCATTTATGTTATGTAGTTAGCGTAGAACTTGATGTCCGCTAGCCTTGCTTGATTTGTATAAAAATGAGTTTATCTCTTGGTAGCTTATCTTCTTGTCGATTGTTCTGTCTTGTATTAGAGCCGAGCTCATACGGACATTTCTTGGCATATACCTTTGCTGCTCTATTGCTTAACTTTGACACTGTTGGAAATTCATGCAACTTGTTGATTTTCACAAATTGATTATGAAAAATGATTTCATATGTTCAATTGATTGAAGATTTTTTACTTGTGGGTATGGTTAGTAAGTGTTTGAAAGCTTGTTGAATCCTGTAAAGGAAATTTTACGTGCTTAACCTGTGAATGTTAGAATAAGGTGGATGAGGTTAGAGGACTGTAATAGTTTCTATAGCTCATTGAGAGTGGTTATGTTTGTGCATCGAAGCGGTAACATCAGAATCAAGTGTGGATTCATAATATGAGCCTAGTTGGAGTAGGAACGATGTGCGGATTGGGCATAAGAATGAATCGTGCATGAAATGCACTAATTATGATGATAAAATTACTATGCGATCAAACCATACTATATCGATAATATGTATCTCCTTGATTATGAATTTTCGGCTTATAAGTGCGCAATTTCTTTGCATAGCACCAAGTACAAAGTATTTGAAATGTTCTTGACCCTGTGAAGTGATAATGTGAAGCATTACTTGACGAGAACTTAGAATTGCTATGACGATGCATGCTCCATTCACGAGAGCATAGGCGAACCAGTTAAGTTCTTTATCTGCTTCGTAGAATTCCTACCAGACAAGCATAGTAGATTGTCAAAGTCACGATTGATGGAAATTCCATCACACCTGATCGAGTGAGAACTTGAAATGGAGCTAGGAACATGTCGATATAACTCAATTTTGAGAATTGAGTGGAAAGGAACAAATTTGCGTATATTGTTGAGCTGAGAGCATCCCAACAGAATAAAATTTCAGAGATATTTCTAGATTGGTTCAGGAAAACCTGAATGATTGAGGAACACTACATAACGGTGTTAGTATCCAAACCCCATAGTTTCTTAAAGCCACCTGTGAGTTGACGAATTGAGCAAGAAATATATGACAAGGTGTGAAGACGTCAACCAGAGAACTCGCTTGAAAGAAAGTGTGACGTGCATGTTAATGTGTATGCATCTTTTGGATCCTAGATGTAATGCGTCGGAGAACCGCAGTGGCAATGAGACACTAATTTGGATATGAGCATGGTACAATGAGAACTTCGACATGCTAGGGACGACATCGTAGGAATTGAGGGACTGCAAGGAAATGTTGCCTCCAACTTGTTACAAATATTATCCTATGAGAGGATATCGATGTTTCCGTGATGTTAGTATATCTACTTTCACTGGTAGTTGATGATCAGGAGTAGTTACGAGCACCCTGATCGAATGACAGTGAGAAATCAAAAAATTCAGACAATTAGGATTGAGTCCACTTGGTTTTATGAAACCCCGTTGTTTAAGTATGAGTATGCTAGCTTGTGGGACTAGTGTCATGGAAAAACTAAACCTTGTTAGTATGATGAAAGTGCACGATTAAAACCTTGAAGAGGCAGGTGCACTAGCTGCTAAGAAATGTTTTCGGCATGGTTCATACCGGTAGTATGATATGCTATGTTGTGACAATCGAATAACCAAATTCCTCGCAAAGGTCCTAATCGATGGAGATTTTCAAGTGTGTGGTGCACACCAAGAAGACGCTTCGTGATGTATACGTGATAGCATAAGTTGAGAATGTGTCAAAGATCCTTAACTCGATTGTAGATTGTTATGGAATAACTTGATATGCGAGTTTTAGTTTATTGTCTAAACACTGAAAGGTGTATGAGGAGACCGATGATAGAGAAAAGGCCAAGCCTAGTCACTGGCACAAGGTTGTTTCAGTTCTCGATGCCACCCCATGCGGCGAAGTCACATCTGTACATGAATCATAAATGTTGTCTTTGAGACACCAGTACCTCCCCTCAACCCTTCTAGTTAATTGTGATCTATGATAAGAACTGTCAACCTTAATGGCATAGAGAACCCTCTAAAGTTGATAAGTTTCTATTCTGGAAGGAGTTCAAGCATATAAAGTGCTCAGAAGTTGGCTAGAGTAACTAGGTGATATACCGGCTTGTCGGACAAGCTGATCGTAGGTGGGAAACCTACAAGAAGTCACTGATACCCGAAGAGTACCATTGGCTCACCTGAGAAGAATTTCAAGCAGCAATATTTGAGAAGTGCGAAACAAACAAGTACAGCTAAGAAAGAGAAATTGAGATCGTCCTACTAGATCAAGGAAGATAAGCGTCAATGGCTAAGATCAGAAAAAAATTTGAGCTGATCCAATATGCTCCTAGCAGGTGATTACACCCACCGAGTCAGTGGAGAAATTCCACGAGGGGCTAAGGGAATAAAATTTGAGCCATTTCTCTACTTTAGCTGAGATGAATTACCAAAAGTCCTTAAGAATAATTTAGGCTGTGTAGGCGGCAAAGACGGGGAAGAAGGTATCTGTTCAGGCTACCCAAGAGCCAAAATCATCGCCTCAGCGTGAACAAGGAAGTGAAAGGTAACCACCGACCTCTATGTCAAGGTCTTTGGCAACTAAAAGAGGCACGATGGAGAAGGTAGCTACGATCCTTCCTTATGGGACGTGATCGCCCTACAATAGTAAGGAGGCACTAATTGTGCCCAAAGTCGAACACTGAAGAATAATACCCTCGCATTGTAATAGATACAAAGGAAATTATTCTGGGAGGTGACCTCCACCAGAGCTCAAGCACATTCTGTGTAGAAAGACAATACACTATGCTCGCTAGTATTTCCAACAAGATAAGTTGGAAGCAGAAACACACAAACTATCGAGGCTTGCCAACCGATAGTTAAAGCAATCATGGGAAAGCACTAGCTGAGGCAAAATATGCAAGAACCGCAAGGGAGGTCTAGCAAGATAGTCAGTCACTGCCTCACAACCCTACAGAGGATCGCCAATAGAGAGAGCAGTCACCCAAGGAAAGCATCACTTTCAAGATAAATGACTACTGTTATCTTAGTGTGCTCTAACCCAAAAATTTAGTTGAATGCCGATCAGCGATGATGATTGAGTCGAACATTATGGATATGCACGACCTAAACACAATCCTAGAATTGGATTGGTCATCAGAAAATGAAACAACTAATTATGTAATGAATGGAAGGTTATCCTTCAATAATCAGGAGCCGAACTAGTTCACATCTACAAATTTTGCCAATGCCAAAGAGTGCCAGTTATATAAGCACTCCAAGTCAGAAGCTAATGTAGAAGCAGGAAAATCAAGCTTATCTGATAGACTTGGAGGGAGAGGTGAATCAAGAGTTGACGGTCAGGGATGTACCGTTAGCCAAAGTATACAAAGATGTATTCCCAGAAGAACTGTCAGGTTTACCACCGGACAGGCAGCCAAGTAGAGTTTATGATAGACTTGGAGCCGGAAGCAGACCCAATCTCCAAGGCACCCCATCATTTTGCACGTAAAGAGCTACAAAAGCTAAAGGTGCAACTTCAGGAACTTTTGAGCATGGTTTCTTAAGACCAAGCGTATCGCCTTGGGGAGCCCTGTCCTGGTTGTGAAAATGAAAGATGAATCAATGAGGACGTGCATCGATTACCGAGAGTTAAACTCTGAAGAATAGATATCCCTTACCTATAATCGAGGACTTGTTTGATCAGGAAAAATGAATGAGCGTGCTATCAAAAATTGGTCTTCGCTCAAACTATTACTAGTTGGAAATTCAGAAGGAGAATATTCCAAAGACGACATGTAAGTCTAGGTGTGTAAATTACGAGGTCATGGTTACACCATCCGGGCTAACGGCGCCCCAGCGGTGTTCATGAATGTAATGAATAGGGTATTTTCACCCTTATCTAGATAGTTTTTTCTTGGTGTTCATTGATGACATACTTGTCTATTCTAAGGGCGAAGAAAAACATGAACAACATCTGAGAACTGTTCTACAGACGCTTAGAGATGAGGAATTGTATGCCAAGTTCACCGAATGTGAATTCTAGTTAAGATAAGTGATGTTGTTAGGTCACATTGTGTTAGCCGATGAAATCAAAATGGACCCCACTAAGATACAAACGATGATGGAGTGGAAGTCACCTACAAAACCCGAATGAAATAACAAGTTTTCTTGTATTAGGCGGGTACTGTAGATGCTTCATTGAAAGCTTCTCGGGAATACCAAAGCATATGACCCGAATGTTGCAGAAAGAAATTAAATAAGAATGAACTAAGGCTTGTGAAGAGATTTTTCTAAAGCATAAGCAGTGTTTGACAACTGCACCCGTCTTGGCTATCCCTGAGCCAGACATGAGCTATGAAGTGTATACAGATGCATCTAAGAACAACTTAAATTGTGTGTTGATGCAAGAAGGACGCTAGATTTCTTAAGCTTCACGAAAATTGAGGCCACACGAGCTGAACTAAACTACTCATGACCTTGAGTAAGCCGTAGTGGTTCATACTCTGAAAATATGGAGACACCATATATAGGGAGTCAAGTGTGCCATATTCACGGATCACAAAATCTTGAAATACTTCTTCGAGCAAGAGAATCTTAATTTAGACAAAACCAATGGCTTGATCCGATCAATGACTATGATCTGACGATCAACTATCACCCAGGAAAAGCCAATTATGTGGTTTATGCCTTGAGTGGAAGGATTCAGCATGGCTAGGTTCACTCTTCACAAAAGAGGGTGCGCGTATTAGAAACTTGAAGAAATTGCACATGGAGGCAAGTACTCCCTCCGAACGAAGGAAGTATGCCTTAGTTGTCTTGAATGTCGAATTAGACTTGAGGCATTAAATAAGTAAAACACATAACATAGATGAAAAAGGAATGGGATTATGAGATGAAGAACGAGATCAGGATTTTTCTGACTAGCGATGAAGAACTAAGGAATGAGATTATGAGGAAGCTCCTGATAGACCGTATAGCGACCATCCTGAAAGTACAAAGATGTATCAATATCTGAAAGACTAAACTTATGATGTGACGGTATGAAAAGAGACATAGTAATATATGTTGAAAGATGCCTAGCCTGTCAACAGATGAAGTCATTGCATAAGCGACCCTACGGGAAGTCACAACTGGTAGATATTCTTAAGCGGAGATGGGAACATATCACAAGAGATTTTTTTTCATGATTACGAAAATCTCAGAGAGGAAATACAGTGATATGGGTCATCGTGGACCATCAAATGAAGTGTGCTCACTTTTTACCAATTCAAACCTCATATGGTTCAGATGAACTGGTACAACTATATGTGAGAGGGATAGTACGGTTACATGGAGTAGTTGTGACTATAACCTTAGATCAAGATTTCAAGTTTACATCTAATTTTGGATGATTTGAAAAAAGAATTGGAAACCCGTCTGAACTTCAGTACGAATTTCACCCACGGACGGATGGTTAATCTAAAATAATTATTCAAACCCTGGATGGAAAACATGATTCAAACTGTAGTCTTGATCGAGAGGAATCATCAAATTTGGTGCAAGAGATAAACTACGACCACGTTTTGTAGGACCTTATGAAAATTTTAGATCAAATAGGCTAGATGCATTGAATGGCTATGTCGCCGTGTTTGAGAAATGACACAACATATTTTACATGCCACCATTAAGGAAATATGTGTACGATCTTAAGCACGTGATATGTCAGGAGGGAGTTATCGTGAGTCTAGACACTATGAATAAAGGCCAAAAGCCATCTTGGATCGGAAAGTCCAACAACTGACAAATAAGTCAACACCGATGGTCATGAATCTGGGAAATATCCACGAGCAAGAAGAAGCAACTTGGGAATTGGATGTGATGATGGAATACAAATATCCTTAGTTATTTTGAACCCCTTAGAAAATTCAAGGACGAAATTTTCGTAAGATAGGGTGAATGTAATATCCCGTATTTTAATTAAGCAATAATTGGCTTATTAATTATTTAAATAAAGGGATTAATTATTCTGACCCTTTAAATTACTCGTTACTCAGTTTTCAACAACCATTAATGAATAAATGTCCTTTCATGCAAACAAAATTCCTATGAGTATGTTTTGAGAAACCCTAGGTAACCCGACAAATGAATTCTATGAATGAAACTCGTGCGCGGTGAATCGGAGTTTCTAGTGTATTATGAGTGCGTTAAAATTCACAACTTGCACCCGAGAGCTCTGTTTTATTTATAGAGCTAGGGTATGCTCGAAAATCATTTATGAGAATTTTAGAAACATTCAGATTGAGATTCTGATACCCATAGATTATTTTATAATTTTTGAACTATTAAGTTCCGGGTGAAAATGGTGAAATTCCATAAATTGTAGAATTAAACCCACGAGTAGAAATCGTGATTTACAACATTCCATGGATTTCTGTTTTTGAAAATGGACAATGAATGTTGATTAAAAAATCAACAAAGGTCGATTAATAGAGTTATTATTACACGAAATAATGAATTCAGAGTCGCGGCGAATAGGATCACGCCACATAGCATCCTATCCATCTACCTTATTGTCTTTTAATTATTATGGTGGTTGAGTCTTCGGGTGAAAGATAGAAAATCGTGCAAAACAAAGAAAAGCTAAAACAACAGCAGCTCATTCACTCTCTCCTCCCGCACACACCCACAACACCTACTTCCCGCTGCCTCTATTCGTCGCATTTTTTCGAGCAGACAAACGAGAATTTGCCGACGACTTCAAAAGGGCAAAGCAAGATCGTGCTTCAAGCTTCAAATAGCCACTAGAATCACACCAATTTGTCAAGTATCGAGGGAGATACCCCTGCATTTATAGGTTCTGTTGGTAATGGTTGATTTCGTAAACCTGCTTCCAGCCTCTGTCTTCTTCACAATTTTTCGGACCGTTAGAGCGAGTTTTAGGCCTTGACTTGTGAAGACCGAAGAAATATCGTGTTCCAAGGAATATATAACACTTATAATCACCCAGTACCATCAAGTATCGAGTCAGATATGGCTCCATCTTCAAATCTTGTTGGTAAGCAAACGAAAATCAAATTTAAATTCCATAACTTCGCCGAATGATAACCGAATTGAGATATAACCACATATTTGTGTTCCTTGTGAAGCTAGGAGCATTTTGATACCCTTCGATCATCTCAAATCGTTGGTAGACCGGAGTTCTCGCCGGAGGAAGAAAAGAGAGGTGATGGTTTTCTCCTCTTTCTTCCTCATCAAGTTCTTCCATTGCGGGTTGATTAATTCATGTTTTTAGCAACTAGGATTGTTAAATATCGCATTAGGATGTTGTCTTGAGTCGGGGAAGTCGGTGGTGGCCAGGAAGTTTCTGGAAATTGCTTCCCATCGATCAACGTGGGTGGTGTCGATCGACTCAAAACCTATATCGGTCGACACAGATTGCTCTACCCCCTATTTTGTTGATTTTTCAACCCGTATTTGATCTGATACTTCATATCATTGATATTTAAGCTCAAGTATTGATATCAAGGAATGTTATACACGTGTTCATACACTTGAGAAATATTTCTTAGATCGTTAAATACTCAAGTCAATATGTCCAAATTGAATACCAAGTTGACCGTTTAATAAGTAAACGGATTCCAAACTTGATGATTCTTAAACCATGGGTTGGTTAACACATATGAACATGATTAGATGAGTCACATGAATATTGCAATGTATAAATGTTTCATGTTGGGTTCATGTTCGTCATGTCGTTGAGTCAGACCGTCCTAGAACCTGAAGTATGCAATAATCTCATATTCGACGTTAATTTATCACAGCTAATTAATCCACCTTCATCTCATATTCGACGTTAATAGATTTCAAACACATACTTGCTTACTTACGCATAAACATTTGTAAGCTGTGAAGGTGGGGACTATTTCCTGTAAAAATCAAAATGCCTTTTGAGCTATAAGCTCTATTCTCTAAAAAGCATGCAAAATGTTTTGTTTTAAATCCATTGTCTATGCCAAACTGTTATGATTTCATATCTTTTCCTCTAGTGAATCGTAGTTGACCAAGGAGATTTTGTTTAAAGAGGACAAAACCAGGATTTGTAGGAATCCTGAGCCAAGACTCTTAAACCCTGATGGCATTGATCCTATGTTGTCTTGAGCCAGGCTCAGGCTTGGTCACTCAATGGAGTATTGATACCTTTGGAGATATAAGGAGAGACACATGTTGTGTCTTAAATCGATCGGGGTCTCAATGCAGCAAGATCTGAGACTAGTGCACTAAATGATGACAGTGGGTCGAGTGGTTATGCCATTCCTAATTGTTCATCGTGACTCGCAAGTTGGCCAACTTCTAGTCACAAAATGGTGAAATAGATATTGATTTCATTTGAGTGAATCTGTATGCATACAGTGTGATGAAAATATTTTGGATAAACACGGAAAAATGTTTCCTTAAAACCCCGTGGCTTATTTGTGTGTGTCATAGCATTCATGAATATAAATGTATGTTTTCTGGCTTGTCGCCACAGGGTACCTTGTTACTCAGCCCCTTGTATTATTTTTAAAATACTCAGGTTAATAGCAGTGATGCAGATGCAGAAGTGTAGAGGGCATGACTTTCAGAACAAGAATCTTTATCCTAAGATATGAATCTTCATATGCATATCTCCCACTGTGTAATTCTCTACTGCATGAAACTCTGAACTTATTTTCCTTCCCTGTTTGTGATAACAAATGAGAACGAACTACTTCATATTGTCATTTATTCGTACTCTTTGTACACGAGGTTGCATTCCTCGTTACAACTATGCTTATTCAAGTGTTGTTGCTGAACTCATTGGGTCTGAACCATTATTTCTGCTTGTTTCTTCAAGTCTTCTGCTGTTTGAACCACCCAATTCACTGTAGCGCGCCCCTAAGTTGGGAAGGCGAACAGACGGTGTTACAATATAAGTTGATCCGTCATTACTTTATTAATTAAGTATTATTTTTTTGTTATATTATATAAAATGTATATGTTCATATTAATACATGTTTGTTAGGTATATAACAAATGTTTGCTAGGCATATAATGCATGCCCAGTTCAGAATAATTCGATCAACGGAGTATCTATACTACTTAAAAAATAAAGTACGCATGATCAACATTCGAATATTTATTACAACAATATTTTAAATAGTTAGATGCACAGATAAGATATCTTTATTTGCATTTAGATGACAATTATCTTTGAGAAAATTAATAATACATGTTTCAATCTTGAAGACTATAGAATTTTTCTTATTTATATTGTTCCATATTAATTAAGACATTTTCCATATATGAATATCAAATGTTTGGTGCATATAGTTTTATTTTTTCTCTTATTATTATAAATAATCACAACTCTCTCAATTTAAATTATTTTTAATGTATAATTTATGAAATTAAAGATGATTTTATTATTTTAAACTAAATATCTATTGTATATGTTTTGGTAGAAGTAAACTATATAATTAATGAGAATAAGTAATCTTATGCAAACATCAAATAACAATGAACTACTTCTCGTAAAATTCATAAAGATATAGTAAATAATTAATAGGTTGATGTAATATAATACATGTATTTTACTCTAAAATGCAAGATGCCTTTGAAACAATGAAAGTGAGCAAATTATTGTGGATTATCTTGTAATGAATATGTTGATGTAATATAATGCCTGTATTTCTCTCAAAAATTAAAGATAACTTCCAAAAAAATGACGACGAATAAAATGATTAAATGTTCTCTTATAATGAAGATGTTAATGTACTATAATGCAATTATTAATCTCTAAAATGCAAGGTAATTTGGAAAAACTGAAGCAAAATAAAATGACTAAATGTTGTCATATAATAAAAATTGTAATACACTATAATGAAAGTAAATTGTTGTTATGGTGTTGAACAAAAAGTGAAATGACGATAGTACCCTATAATGCTGATTTTTTGGATATAATGATCGAAAATTCTGGGAAGATCTTGAGCGTACATTCAGCGAAATCTATGACTAGGATTTATTCTTATTTCTCATGGTAAAAATCTTTTTCATTGGATTATGACTTTATATATATATATATATAGGGGTGTGTGTGTGTGTATGTGTATAGAGGTATAGAGGTTAGATCATATGAGAATAGTTCGTAATGTGACAAATGAGAATAAATCTCAATCATTCAATTTGTCAAATTAACATTCAAGATCAAAAAAAATTCATTTTCATTTTTTGGTCTGTATACTGCATTGTTGGATAATTAAGGGCAGCGTTGTAATTTATCAAATTTAGTATATCAAATATTTTTCAATCTCTGATTAGATTTATTTTTACTTCTTTGCGATTCGATTCTTATTCCTTATTTGAGATCTGATATCTTATTCCTTATTTGAAATCATATTCCTATTCGTGTTCTTGAATTTATTTTCGTCACATGTTCTTTGATTTTGATGATCTATTCCTGGTTTTGGAGCCATAATACTTATGAAAGCTACGAATTTTGGTTTGAAAGGTAAAACTCAAAATCTCTTTTAATCTGCAATCTTATATCTATCGTGTTAGTCAATTTGTTGTCGTACATATTTTCCGATTTTGTGTATCAATTTGTGGTTCAAAGTTTATGAAATTTATGAATTTTTGTTTGAAATTTTTATGCATCAATTATTTATATAGTTATATTGTCTTTTATTTTCATGTGAATCCGCTTCATCTGTTCTCAAATATAATGCAACTTTCGAGGAAGTATAAATGTTGTTATAATTTCATGTCATTATTTTTAGAATAATGAAATATTGCAAGCTATATACTGCATTATTTCACATAAAATAATGCAACATTGTGTGATAGATAATGCAACATTATGTGATAGTTAATTCAAAATCACAAAATATATTGCTTAAAATTACAAATTTCTGAAGAAAATAAAATTAATTTTGAATTACAATAATTCAGAGAACCAATCACATTAAATCAGGAAGCAAATATAATTTAATTTTGAAATGTAGTATTTTAGAAATCAAATCCCACAAAATTAGCGGCAAAAATCGTGCATATTTAATTCTAATTTTAAAAAAAATCCCACGCAATTCATCATCTTCCTCTTAATATTGCAACTTTTTTATCTTAATAACGCAACGAATTCGATTAAATTTTAAAAATTAATGTGGTTGGTAGGTAAAAATTTCTAAAACTGTAAAGCAGCTGATTCCTGTTTAATTCGGGATCTAGATACGCGAGAATATTTAAATTTGTATACAAAGACATTATTATCCTTATATGCAACTTTCTATATCTTTTACTGCAACGATTTTTTTTCAAAAAATGCAACTTTCCATTATAATGCGCTCGACTATTTAAGTTCCTTATCCTAGATCTGTTACTTTTTGCATTCTATATGTTTGACCACATTCAGGGCCTCTTTGTTGAATAATTTGATCACCGATTTAATGTGGTTTTGCTTGATTGGTAGAATTTGTCAGTCGTAATATGTAACGCCCTTCTTAAATTTAAATATATTTATTGGAATTCTGGAAATTTATTTTGATATCGAATTTAACTCGAGGTTATGCGATCGATTTAATTTGGGAATTTTTATTTTGGTATTTATTCATTGTCATCTTTATTTTAATAAATATTATTTGATAGATTTAATTTATTTGATGGTGATAAATTATTTGACAACCCGATATTTTCGTATCGGGATATTATCGATCGATAAATTTCGTAACCCGAGGAGAATATTACGGTCTCCCGTGTAATGACGTGAAGAGATGTTGAGATGACGTGAATTGATGTCTATTTGACCGATGGGACAAGCGATTGATAACCACTTAAACTTTTTGACTTTTGGATATTTATAATAATGTCATCCACCTACTTCTATAAATAGAATCCTTCCTCAACACTCCATCACTTTCCACTTTTTTTCTCAAAATTCACCCACCTCTTTCCAGCGACTACTCTAGCGAAGCTCCAGCAAAGTGTTTTTGAGGTAAATAATTACATTTTTAGGATCCTCTCACCATTCTCTTTCTCCATTTCCAACACTCTTTTCTTCATTCTCCATGTCCAGAAATGGAAACCAAGTATATCGAGTATTGATCGAGCCCATGAGGTCATAAAAACATCAAGGAGGTATAGATCAAACCCATTTCTAGCTATTTCCTAAGTTTGAGAACTTTTACAAATTTTGATCTAGTTGAACTTTTATGATCTACGCTTGTTTTTTAGATTATAAGTACATACGCATGTTAAGCATATTATATTCTGAACTTAGAAACCATATGTTAGCCTAGGAATCGAGTTGTGATCATTTTGGTTTATTTGTTAGTTTTTAGCTCAATATTTAAATGTTGACCCTATGGTTCAATTCCAACTCATTTTTTATATTTCATGCTTGGAATATTGTCTAGACTCATTATAAATGTTTAGAAACCATTTGGTGTTGCTACAAATCGATTGGACGAGCCCGGATAATCGTTAGAGCCAAAACTCAATTTTTCCGTTGAAGGCATTTTTGCCTTTGTATTGGTCGACACGTGTGCGTGTCGATTGACACAGAGCATGTCGGTCGACACACACCCCTATCGATCAACATGGCTGCTCGATTTGAAATTTGGACTATCAATCACTTGTATTGGTCGACACAAATTTCATATCGGTCGATATCATTCATATCGATCGACATGCTCCATTTCGAGCGACACGAACAAATATTTTGTATCGGTTGACAAGATTTGCATATCGATCAACACACGTGTATCGGTCAACAATTGCCATCCTTGTCGACATGTGTGTCGATCGACACAGATACAAATTTGGAAACTCTTATTTACACAGTAGTGCTTCCTGAACAACGACTCGTAGAGTATTTTGTCTTTCTTCCCTTGAGCCGCCCTATTCTATGCATAGGTGAGTTCACCCGGTGCCATTCCATGAGTAATGGCAACCAAACGATTGTAGGAGATTGACTCATATATCTGCTCCTTCTTGAAAATACCTGTGAACGTGGGTTGGAATTGCTCAGATTCTCCAGGTATGTTTGGCCGTCCGGATGATTCTGTATGGGGACTAGCACGGTTGGATGATTCCACCATTGATGTTTCTTCTGAAACTCAAAGAGATGGAAGAAATTTCAAAATAAAAAGTGTTGGAAGTAATAGGGTTTAGAATTCCCAAACCAATCTTCCTTTTATATTTGATCGCTTGTAACCGGTTTTCTGTGAGAGGTTGGATCTCTCTTCTGATTAGAATGAATCAACAGTTGGGCACTTGGTGATGGTTCACCTTATGTCCCAATGATGTTGGAAAGTTGTGCGTGGGTAACGTGTCTTCAAGATATTCGTCGCCGCCCTGAGCTAGAGTCGCCTTTTCAAGTAATGTGGATTCTGCTGCTTCTCCGTCATTTAGATAATCCCGCTTTTGGAGAGATTTGAAATTAATATCTCGTCTTTGTTTGCTAGGCAATTTGCAGAAAGGCATTTGTTGAGAATAGTACATCCAACAATTTAGAAAGGCCTATGCTGAGAGCTTGGACTCAGCATTCCATCATGTGATGATCTTTAAGATTCCTGAATACCTAAGATCACATAGTCTACTAAGAGCTTGGACACAACTTTGACCAGTCATTCTGTTGGGATCTTAGTATTCTTTTGACCTTGTATTTTTATTTGTTGAGAGCTTGGACTCAGCATTCTACTTGTTTCTTTGAAGGTCTTGACTTTCCATAGATAATAGTCACTTGCTGAGAGCTTGGTCTCAATAGTCAATATGATTATCCTAAGATTTCATGCTTAGCTATCTACGGGCTTCTACAGAGTGCTTGGACTCACCAGCCTTTGGGGTTCTACCGAGAGCTTGGACACAATAGACGGAATAGACTCTTAATAGATTTTGATTGTTGAAGGATCAAAGAGTTTCTTTACTGAGAGCTTGGACTTAGTAACCTTTCTTCCGGTTTTGTCTGCTATGGCTGAATATAGCAAACACTATCATATTGCTGAGAGCTTGGACTCAGCATTCTCCGAATATCTGCTGAAAGTTTGGATTCAGCAGCATTTTTAGACTCTTATTAATTTCTTGAATTTTTTAAGTTCAAGAGTCTATACTGAGAGCTCAAACTCAGTAATCATTGGGAATCTGCTGAGAGCTTGGACTCAACAGTCAGCAGAGAGTGACTTGCTTGAGAAAATCATCATTTTTAACCATCAAGCTATCTGCTTCCGACTTAATGTTGGAGAGACCCTTAAGAAAATCCTATTTTCTGATTTTTCTTTACATATTTGAATCTTTGACCAGGAAAATCATAAGAATTTTAGATAGGATTTTATATACACAAAGAGTGTAGTGATATAGCATTTTCTTTTAGGAAGTTATATTGTTTGAGACAACAGAGTATTGTCATCAAAATGAGCATTTCTTTTATTGATATCATTGATTCACAAGAGTTACGCTTTGCAATGCATAATAATACAAGTTTACAATGATAAATTTTTCTCAGACTGCTCCAAATAACGCATTTGCTAGATCTGCTCCTTCTTGTTCTCTTCCCCGAGCTCATTGCTGCAAGTCACCCCACTTGTGCAACAATGTCTTGTTGGCTGAGAAATATCTGTTTGCACGTTCGTCTTCTTGCTCCTTGAACTTGTATATAGAAGTTTTTTCGGCTTCAACCTTCTTTGTTTTCCTGTGAAAAAAATCCGAATCCAGCAGATCTCGCCATCTGCTCATACTGGGGCAATGTGTCCACATTTCTTATTAGAACCTGGCACTTCACAGATGTTTCCTAGTGCGACGTATTGACCTTAATGACCCGTTGACCCATTGGAATAATCTGGAAGGCGAGCAAACAGGGCCTCGGATCGCCCGAGCCAACCATGGCTCGCCCGAGCCATCCTGGAAACACCAAAAACCTGGGAAACCCGTTCTGGCTCGGCCGAGCCAGAACCGCTCGACCGAGCCTGCTCTCTGCCAGCCAGGCTCGGTCGAGCCTGCACTGCTCGGCCGAGCGAGCCCTCTACCCGGCTTAGCTCGGCTGAGCCTGCTCCGCTCGGCCGAGCGAGTCCTCCAAGCCTCCGAAACCCTCCTTTCGTTCCCCTCGGACGAGCCTAACCTCCTCGGACTCCAAACTCGAACGATTTTCCTCCAAAACTCCACCAAATATGCCATATTATGCTCAAAACACGTCCTACAACATTTCAAACACAAAAACACGAAAACAAGACAAAAGAACAATGAAAGTAGATGATATGAAGGTAAAATGGCCACAAACATGCACTCTCACACATCGAAAAATAGGTCATTTTACACACATATCATAATCCCCCAAACTTGAACCTTTGATTGTCCTCAATCAAAACAAAGTAAGGTAATCAATAAACCTCATCAAACAACTCATAGCTCATCATAATTATCTTGGCATGCTCTTATCGAACGAGATCATCACCTAACTTTGTGACACAGTTAATGCTAATGACTCAAATCACTCATCAACATTGGATAAAGAAACGAAAGCACTCCCCGACAACGGCGCCAAAAACGTGGTAGCCATGTGAAACACACACAATTATCACGTTAAAATTATCAATCCGGTTTCTTTCTCATTCGCCCTAGTGGCCTCCGTGGTCTTTGTCTCTCCAGCATTTTTCGATGTAAAATTATCATTTTTAAATCTTATTTCTTTTTTTATTTGTCTATAAAAAAATTAGAATCACCGTCACGAAACTTCTCCTTAGATTCATCTTAAATAATCTCCACAACCAAAATCAAGGGGAATCAAGCCACATTCCATCCATTTGGTGAAGATTGAAGAAGGAAGAGAGGTAGATTGGATTCAAGGAAGACAACCGTAGAAGATCAATCGTTGACCTTGAAGTTTTGTATTGAATTCTTTCAATTCTCAATTTGTATTGTACTTAACTCAAGGTATGGAGAACTAATTTCATTAGTGAGTGTTGTATTACGGATATTGTGATGGATTGAATCAATTATGCTTGTTTACGGAAATGAGGGGTTGATTTGCACTTGAGCTTGTTTTTGCCTATTAGGTGTAGGTAATAGCCAGCCTTTAGGTAGTTGATGTGAACATTGCAGCCAACACGCGGACGGAATCGTCATGATAAGTGCATAATGTTATAGTTCTAGTACCAATCCATGTGCGGTGTTAGGATTGTAGGCAATAATCGACGGTCGTATGGGAGTAGATTAGTTGTTAATAACGTAGTTTTTTGCAACTCCTAGTGCCATCTACCGCTAGTTATCCGTAGCAAGTGACTAGCGACATAAGAGTCGGTTGCTCAACCTCATAGGAATTAAAAGTTGTTTGCAACATAACTTGGTTTAATTTGGATCAATTGATGTTTACAATCACTCACTATCTTCGAAAGTTGTTGGATTTGTTATCTTGATCCACCTATTCACTTGGTTGGATTGTTTGCTTGGAGAAGTTGCAATTAGTTTACTAGTTGACAGTTTGCATTTAAGTTTTGTTTAAAATTTGTCGCCTAGATAGATAAAAAAACCAACGACTATTGTGTTTACCTAGCTATTAATACCTTTCAATGGAGTAGGTGATATCCACTAGGGTGAATGAGAAAGAAATCGGATTGATAATTTTAACGTGAAAATTGTGTGTGTTTCACACGGCTACCACTCATCAACACGGGCTTGATGAATTCACTCATTCACAAGATATCGAGCACAATTTCCATAGGCTTGAAATGATTCTCACCACTATACTACAATGAGTTGGCTCCTAAAATAAAAAAGGTCTTTGTTTTCGGTTATAACGTGGCTTACTAAAAGGTAGGTGGTTTTGGGCTAAAGTGACGAACTTCTTCCAAATCCCAAAATCCCCAAACTTATTTTCTTCAATCCACTTCTAACCTTGAAGCTTTTATTCAAAACATTTCTCTTTTTTTTTCTTTTTCTCATTTTCTTTTTCTAGCACCTTCATTTTTTCACGGTGCTTTTCTTTTTTTTTTCTCTTTCTCTCTCTTTTTTTTTCTTTCTTCTTTGCACCCAAAATTTTTGTTGGTGCTCATTTTTCTAGGATTCATATCCATCCTACAATCATACTTTATTGCCTCAATAATCACAATTCAAACAATTCCCAAACAAACTCTCATATTCGTATTCACCCTCATACACTCATTCCCCCAAAATCTATCCTAATAATTAAAAGAAATATCACCCTTAAGCTCAATCACGGGAATCAAGGATATGAAAGACAAAATTATGATATCAACCACCTTATACTCCCGAAGTGAAAGGAAGGACTAGGAATCGATGGCCTAAGATCATCTTTTAGTTACCAAACTTATGTCCAATAGATAAAAAATATATTCAAGTTCTAGATTTTGTGCTCTCAACCTTGCCACTCACAATCGATCCAAATATGACAATATCAAAGCTCAAAAACTCTCGACTTTTGTAAAGTCCTAGGCATTAACCTCACACAAAACTCGGCAATTCAAAAGTTCAATTCGAACATGCCTTAACAACTAGATTATGCCCTATCATTGGTCAAAGCAAATTTTAAGCCTTACAAAGTAAATCATGATTCAAATCTCCAATTCTTGTTTGGGTTCATCATACACACATGACAAGCATACATCAACCTAATTAACAATCTACATGCCATGAACAATTAAATTCGAAACTAAATGGCAGGAGGAACGATAGAATGCGTTACCCATCGGTAGACATGATCAAACCGCTCTCCATTCCTTATTTGCACCTACTACACATCAATACAACACCACCAAACAATTGAGCATAATAAAGCCAATAAAGCTCTCATATCCACCAATCTTTCTGCAAACCAATATCTCAAAAAAATTATAACATTTATCCGCTAGCACCACCATTCATACCAAACCAATGTACATATCCACATACCAAAACCAAATAGAAAGAATTCAACTCATGCAAGCTCGCTAAATGATTCATCAACAACCATTCAATAGAATGAAAAGTAAATCAAATCATAATTCACAATCCACAATCAAATCAAGGTAGATCAATATCATTATACAACCAAATCGAAAGATCCAATTATTCAAATTCAAACTAACTAACTAGACTAAGATAAAGATAAGGATAGAGAGAGAAAAGTGAACCACAGTAGAGCACCGAATACCGACCATTCCCCCCAAAATTAGCCAAGTTAGACTAAGTTTGTAAAAAGGTATACTGTGCAATCTCACTCCTCCTCATCCATCAATTATTCCTTCAAAGAAAATCAAAACAAACTAAATCACTAAAGATGATAAGGAGGTAAGAGAGAAGAAAAGTAAACCGAAACCGGCAACCGGTACATTCCCCAAAACTTAATGAAGTTAGACTAAGCTTCAAAAATAGTCGACAGTAATCAATCACTCCTCATACTCCAAACGCTCCCCCTAGCACATCTAATTCAAGTGATTAACAAACAACAAACAAGAAAAATTATTAACACTATCTAGGCAAGGATTTAAAACGAATGAAAGAAAAACTGTTGGGTTGCCTCCCAACAAGCGCTTCCTTAACGTCGGTAGCTAGATGACCTTACCACATCATCCATTGTCAAAAATCTTGTGTATTATCAAGATACTTTTCTCCCTTGTTCGGCATTTTCTTGGGAGCAATTTGTCCAAGGTGATCTTTCTTTCACCCCTTTCGTCTCTCCAAGGAGGGTTGCATGTATTGACAAACTCGACTATAAAAGGTGGTGATTCCTTCTTTGATTTGATCTCTAAGGCATCATCCAATTGAATCCAAAGTATATAAGTCTCAACTTGTCCCCCATTTGGATCAATCTTCAACTTCTCCACATCCCCTTTCTTAATCAAATCATATGATTCCTTCACCATGACTTCAAGTATTACTTCCTTTTCCACCTTGTCTATCACTCGTGAAGGAAATTTAAGCACCACATCGCCACATGGACTTTCCGACATAACTTCCTCATCATGATTCTCCACTTGGTCATTTTGTACCAATGCCGGAACTTATTACAAGAACACCATTCTTCTCACTTTCAATGTGTATCCTCTCCTCCTTGGTGCTATCATCCTATTTCTCTTCTTGAGGTAACTCTTTATCTTCTTTCCTTAATTCGTCTTCTTGCATCTCTTTTACTCTTGTATCTTGAAATCTTACTTCCTTAAGTACCATAACCGCATCCTCACATTCATCTTCCAAAATTTCCTCACAACTTCCTTCGAGACCTATTTTCATGTCAAGTGGTTGCTCTTCCACATGAGGCTTCTCACTCACCTTCTTCAAGAGTTCGGATAATTGCATTTTTAATTCCAATAGGTTTCCCGTGAGCTGATCCTGTCTCTTCTTCAAAGCTTCCCGAGACGATCTCGCTTCTCTAACTCTTTCATGATCACAGCTGCCCCACTCATCACAATGAACTCTTGTCAGGGATGGATTCCAAGTTTGGTTCTCATAGAGTCTACATGGAGAGTAGCCATTAGATGGGGAATAGTTCACGTTGTTCCGGAGGTCACAATTCCCCCATTTATCTCTATAGCTTTCATTACTACACTCCTCTTCTTCATTTCCCCAACTTGACTTCATAATGCGATCATGCCTAATCTCTTCCATCCATGGGTAGCTACTATTCGACATTTATTCAAATACCGTCCGAAGTGGCCTCCGTGGTCTTTGTCTCTCCAGTATTTTGGCTTTCATTTCCTGCATTTGCCTTTGTAGATTGATAAGCCTTTCCGAGTGAACTCCTCGATGATTATCCATTTGACACCTACAGAAGTCCAACCCTCTCAAAGTACCAACGAATAAATCAACTAACAACTAATCAAACAAAAGTTAGTACTCACCTACCAATTACAAGACAAACAATCCAACAAAACAAACATGAACAATTAACAAACAAATGTTAGTAACAATATTCACACAGACATTTCCTTAAACACCTAGCATACCATACTTCAACTTTCAATAATTCCACAAGACCTACTAAAAGATTCCCCGGCAACGGCGCCAAAAACGTGGTAGCCGTGTGAAACACACACAATTATCACATTAAAATTATCAATCCGGTTTCTTTCTCATTCACCCTAGTGGATATCACCTACTCCATTGAAAGGTATTAATAGCTAGGTAACACAATAGTCGTTGGTTTTTTTATCTATCTAGGCGACAAATTGTAAACAAAACTTAAATGCAAACAATCAACTAGTAAACTAATTGCAACTTCTACAAGCAAACAATCCAATCAAGTGAATAGGTAGATCAAGATAACAAATCCAACAACTTTCGAAGATAGTGAGTGATTGTAAACTTCAATTGATCCAAATTAAACCAAGTTATGTTGCAAACAACTTTTAATTCCTATGAGGTTGAGCAACAGACTCTTATGTCGCTAGTCACTTGCTATGGATAACTAGCGGTAGATGGCACTAGGAGTTCCAAACAGCTACGTTATTGACTCCTAATCCACTCCCAAACGACCGTCGATTATTGCCCTACAATCCTAACACCGCACATGGATTGGTACTAGAACTATAAGATTATGCACTTATCACGACGATTCCGTCCGCGTGTTGGCTGCAACGTTCACGTCAACTACCTAAAGGCTGGCTATTACCTACACCTAATAGGCAAAAACAAGCTCAAGTGCAAATCAACCCCTCATAGGAAAGTAAACAAGCATAATTGATTCAATCCATCACAATATCTGTAATAAAACACTCACTAATGAAATAAGTTCTCCATACCTTCAGTTAAGTACAATACAAATTTAGAATTGAAAGAATTCATTACAAAACTTCAAGGTCAACGATTGATCTTCTACGGTTGTCTTCCTTGAATCCAATCTACCTCTCTTCCTTCTTACATCTTCACCAAATGGATGTGATTCCCCTTGATTTTGGTTGGGGAGATGATTTAAGATGAATCTAAGGAGAAGTATTGTGACAGTTATTCTAATTTTGGGCAAAAGTTCTTCCATTAACTGATTTTCCCCCTTTTATAGGTGAGCAAACAGGGACTCGGATCGCCCGAGCCATCATGGGAACCAAAGAAATCTAGGAAGCACGTTCTGGCTCGGCCGAGCCAGAAACGCTCGACCGAGCCTGCTCTCTGCCAGCCAGGCTCGGTCGAGCCTGCACCGCTCGGCCGAGCGAGCCCTCTCCCCGGCTTAGCTCGGCCGAGCCTGCTTCGCTCGACCGGGCGAGTTGTCCATGCTTCTGAAACCCTCCTTTCGTTCTGCTCGGACGAGCCTCACCTCCTTGGACTCCAAACTCGGACAATTTTCCTCCAAAACTCCACCAAATGTGCCATATTATGCTCAAAACACGTCCCACAACATTCCAAACATGAAAAAAAAAACGAAAGAACACCGAAAGTATATGATATGACGGTAAAATGGCCACAAACATGCACGCTCACACATCGAAAATCGGTCATTTTACACACATATCAGTCTTGTTGGCTGAGAAATATCTGTTTGCACGTTCGTCTTCTAGCTCCTTGAACTTGTATATAGAAGTTTTTTCGGCTTCAGCCTTCTTTGTTTTCCTGTGAAAAAATCTGAATCCAGCAGATCTCGCCATCTGCTCAGACTGGGGCAATGTGTCCATATTTCTTATCAAAACTTGGCACTTCACAGATGTTTCCTAGTGCGACGTATTGACCCTAATGACCCGTTGACCCATTGGAATAATCTTGAAGGATGGAGAAGGCTGGCACACTCAAGGGAAAATATAATAAATTAATAGGGTAATGCTTGACAGCTGTACAACACTATTGTACTTTTGTACTACACTCGTACTTTGTACTACACAATCTAGAAGGACCCAATGACTCTGATAAATAGGGTCCTTTCCCGTCATTGTAAAGCATCCAATTCTTAAGCAGTAAAGCATTCTAAGCATTCTCCAAGATATCTAGTCCCTCTCTCTCGTCCCTTATATTTTCTCTCTCAGCAAGTTTGTTGGCTAGGATACTTAGTACTCGGTTCTAAGGCCGCACGGTTCAGGTGCAAACTCGTAAACCTCGAGTACCAAACTCCCATCCCGTGACAAGTGGTATCAAAGCCACGTTCGCGTGGTATCTGAGGGGGAAAAGGGTTGTAAGCTATGTCTAACGAGAGAGAGATGACCAAGGTCAGAGATGAGACGAAAAACAACAAGAAGACCTGTGAGCCTTCTAGAGATCTGATGGTCTCGTTCGAAGGGCATGTTACAAAGGTAGAGCTGGTACTATCGGAAGTCAAGGGGGACGTGCAGGAAGCATCAATCGCGGTCGAGGAAGTGCGCGGAGAGTTGGGAAAACTCAAGGATAACTTCCAGAAAGCTCTCAACGGTGTTGCCAAAGATGCTGGTAAGGATGTGGCTATCTTACGTGGTCTTATCGAAGACTTGTAGGGTGAGATTGGACGGCTACACACCAAGGTAGCCCGGGTGAGGGACCGTGCCAATGGGGCAGGTGCGGCCAAATTGGGACCTCGTCCAGATGTCCCAAGACTGAAGGGCTGCAATGGCTCGAGGGTGGCCAAGGAAGTAGATAACTTCATCTGATGTATGGAGAACTACTTTCGAGCAACGGGGGTGGAAGACGATGATGCTAAGGTAAGCATGGTCTCTATGTACCTTCTTGATACTGCGTTGCTGTGGTGGAGAAGCATGTGTGACGATCGGACTGGGCAACCGATCGAGAGCTAGGAGCAATTTCGGGAAGAATTTCGCAAGAAATTCTACCCCACCTATGTTGAAGATGAATCACAGGCAAAGCTACATCGGTTGGAAGATAAGAGTGACCTTCGTGAGTATTGTAGAATGTTCACGGAGTTGATGCTCCAAGTACCTTCGATGGAGATAAGGAGGCATTCTTCCATTTCATGGATGGGTTAAAGTCGTAGGCTAAGCAAGAACTGCAGTGACGGGGCATGCAGAACTTACACTCCATGATGACTACGGCCGAGTCTCACACGAAGTACCGTTCAGAGAAAATGGAGCCAAAGAAAAAGGACCAGAATGGTGGGGAGCGAGATAGGACGGGTCGGCCTAAAGGGAAGAGGTCGCCACCTAAATATGATTACAATAAACCGGGTACGAGTCAAAATTCTAAAGATAAAAGTCCCCTTAAATGTTTTCTGTGTGATGGCACGCACATGGCTCGGGAATGCCCTTCCCGGTCCAAGCTAGCTAGCATTCTAAAGAATGATGGGGAAGAGGATACGCGGCTCGGTTTGCTGCCGATCCTAAGCTCTATAAAGACCAAGAAAGCAAGGTCAAAGGGCTTAATGTTTGCAAAGGTGGCTGTTGCTGGAAAAGAAATGAATGCCTTGGTGGATACGGGTGCCTCAAACCTCTTCATCTCCAAGGAAGCTGCGATAAAACATTGCCTTCAGATCGAAAAGGTACTAGGAAGGCTAAAGATGATAAACTTGGAAGAAGTCCCAACGTACGGAGTGGCAAAGGATGTGGAACATTGCTTGGGACAGTGTCGTGGGAAGGAAACTCTAGAGGTAATTCCCTTTGACGATTACAATCTTGTTATTGGTATGGATTTTTTTGGATCGCGTAGATGTTATGATAGTTCCATTCACGGACTGCATATGCATCCTTGATGCCCGTTGTCAATGTATTGTACCTGTAAGAAGATCAAAGGGTACTGGGGAAAAATCCATGTCGGCCATGCAGCTGAACCAAGGAGTCCAAAAGGGCGAGGAAACTTACCTTGCCTTATTGACGTCGGAGAAAGGAGGGGACGATGGTACAGTCCCACCCAAAGTTGCCCAAGTGTTGGGCGAAGATAAAGACGTAATGCCGCCCGAGCTTCCTAAAGAACTTTCACCTCAAAGGGAAGTTGATAATGAGATCGAGTTGGTTTCGGAAGCATGACCCCCTGCCATGGCTCTTCACCGCATGGCGCCCCCGGAGTTGGAAGAACTAAGAAAACAACTCCATGGATTACTTGAAGCAGGGCACATTCGACCTTCAAAATCCCCTTTTGGCGAGTTGGTGTTGTTCCAAAGGAAGCAAGATGGAAATTTAACGATTTGCATTGACTACCGAGCTTTGAACAAGCTCACGGTGTACAACAAGTACCCGATCCCATTAATAGCTAACTTGTTCAACCAACTAGGAGAGGCGAAATGGTTCACAAAGCTGGACCTGAGTCGGGATATTATCAAGTAAGGATTGCGGAACCGGACATCCCCAAAATGGTGTGTGTAACCAGGTATGGAGCTTATGAGTTCTTGGTTATGCCCTTCAGCTTGACAAATGCTCCTGATATATTTTGCAAGCTCATGAACAAGGTGATCAACGATTTTCTCGATAAGTTTGTCGTTGTATACCTTGATGATATTGTCATGTATAGCAAAACTCTTGATGAGCATGCTGAACACCTTCGGCGAGTGTTTAACACCTTGCGGGCACATTCCCTGTTCGTGAATAAGGAAAAGTGTGTATTTGCCTAGCAAGAAGTCCCTTTTCTTGGCCATATTGTGGGCGGTGGCAAAGTCTGGATGGATCCCAAGAAGGTGGAGGCTATAAAGGAGTGGGAACTTCCGACAAAGGTAGAGGAGGTGAGATCTTTCCTTGGGCTGGCAAACTATTATCGTCGGTTCATCCAAGAATATTCGAGCATAACAGTGCCCCTCACCGATTTGCTAAAGAAGGGGCAGAAGTGGGAGTGGACGACAAAGTGTCAGGGGGCCTTCGATCTCTTGAAGAAGGCCATGACCGAGGCCAGACTACGAAAAGCAATTCGAGGTAGAAACTGATGCCTCTATTTTGCAATTGGTGGTGTCTTCTTGCAGGATGGGCATCCCATGGCCTAAGAGTCCCAAAAGTTCAATGAGATGGAGCAGAGGTACACGGTCCAAGAGAAAGAAATGACGGTGGTGGTGCATTGCCGACGTACTTGCCGACACTACCCATAGAGGAAGAAATTCAAATTGCGGATGAATAATGTTGCCACGAGCTACTTTCAGACCCAGAAAAAGCTCACTCTAAAGCAGGCTCAGTGGCAGGACAACTTGGCAGAATTTGACTACGAGTTGGAGTACAAGCCCGGAACGACCAACTCGGTAGCTGATGCCATGAGTCGGAAGATGGAGCTGGCAACCATTAGTCGACCTTAATGCTCACTAAAGGGAAGGATTTGGGAAATCTTGCAGCACGACCCAAGAGCAAGGGCCCTCCTTGAAGTGGTCAAAGAAGGCAAGACAAGGCAATTTTGGTGCGAGAATGGGCTACTCTACACAAAAGGGCAGCGGTTGTACGTGCTGGCACACGACAACCTTCAGCGGGAGATATTGCACGAGTGCTATTATTAAAAGTGGGCTGGACACCCAGGGATGCATCGGACTTAAGCGCTGCTGGAAGAAAGGTACTATTGGCCCAACTATTATGACGATATTGAAACTTACGTGAAAACTTGTCTTGTATGCCAACAAGACGAGATGGAGCATAGGGTCCCTGCTGGATTACTCGAAACCTTGGCCACACTGAAACAACCATGGGAAAGCGTTTCCATGGATTTCATTGTGAACTTGCCAAATTCGGAAGGGTGCCAAACGGTGATGGTGGTTGTGTTCAAACTTTCCAAATATTCTACCTTCATTGCAGCAAAGAAGGACTGCCCGGCTGAAGAGGAAGCCTGACTATTTTTGAAGCACGTGGTCAAGTATTAGGGAGTCCCAAGTTCAATTGTGAGTGGCCGAGACCCACACTTCACGGGAAAATTTTGGACGGATCTCTTCAAAATGCTAGTTACGGACTTGAACTTTTCTACAAGTTTGCATCCCCAAACTGATGGCCAAACCGAACGGGCGAATGCGCTACTTGAAATCTACTTTCGACATTATGTGAGCTCTATTCAGAAAGATTAGGCAAAGTTGCTGGACGTTGCCCAGTTTTCCTATAACTTGTAGCGGAGTGAATCTACGAGAAAGAGTCCCTTCGAGATTTTGATGGGGCAGTAACTTGCTACCCTAAGCTCGGTTGCTTCAGGTTACAAAGGAGGCAGCCCTGCAGCCTACAAGCTTGCGAAGTCTTGGCAAGAGGATGCGGACTTGGCGCGGTCTTGTCTCAACAAGGCCAAAAAGAGGATGAAGAAGTGGGCAGACCTCAAAAGAAGGTTGGTGGAATACAAGGAGGGAGACCAAATCTTGGTAAAACTCCACAACGTGATAAGGCACAAGGACTTGCACAAGGCCTTGGTGCGGAGGTATGAAGGCCCCTTTCGAGTCATCAAGCGAATTGGGAAAGTGGCCTACAAGCTGGAGCTTCCCAAGTAGCTAAAAATACAGCCGGTCTTTCATGTGACTATGCTGAAACCCTTTCATGAAGACCATGAAGATCCAGATCGGATGGAATCAGCCCGTGCGCCCCTTGGAGCCAAAATGTCGTATGATCGAGAGGTTGAGAAGATCTTGGCCGACCGAGAAGTAAGAAAAAGATGGTGTAAGGCAAAGCGGGAATACTTGGTGCAATGGAAGGGAGTGCCCGAAAATGAAGCAAGCAAGGAACCTGCTGAAGACTTGTGGCAGTTCGAAGCAGCAATCCAAAAGTTCCATGAAGAAGGAGCAACAAGGGCATCACTCGAATAGGTGGGGGAGAATCTGACGCATTGACCCTAATGACCTGCAGACCCATCGGAATAATCTGGAAGGAAGGAGAAGGCTGGCACACTCAAGGTAATGCTTGGCAGCTGTACAACACTATTGTACTTTTGTACTACACTTGTACTTTGTACTACACAATCTAGAAGGACCCAATGACTCCTATAAATAGGGTACTTCCCCCTCATTGTAAAGTATCCAATTCTCAAGCAACAAAGCATTCTCCAAGATTACGACTCTTCCTCTCAATTTGTAGTCTTCCAAGTCACGTTGCTCGAACCTATTTTGAAAGTAATTTGGTGAGATGGTAAAGGACTACATTTTGGTTTTCTTGAGCAACAGGGTTTGAAGGGAATGAAAGGCATGAGACGGGTTTAAGTTTTAGAGGTATGGATATGAATCTCCTAAGCAAAAGAACCTCCCTTTAATAGAGGCACCCGCCCTTGATATTTGTTCAATAAATTAACTCATTTGCCTTGGGAATCGACAGTTTTGGTAAGACTTTACACGTAGCATTTGAGACACCATTTCCAGAACCGAATCGTCTCGAGCCTTGAGTGAAATCATAGGTAATTATAGCGAATATCAATCATCGCCTCATAATTTACTTCATTATTGACGCTTGTAAATATTGCGTCGGTTGTCGTATCCTTATGTTTATTCTCCTATCTGATCAATTTACCAAGATTGATTTAGAGTCAATGATTCAGCAGCCGCCTTCTGATATGTGTGTAAAATGACCTATTTTTCAATGTGTGAGCGTGCATGTTTGTGGCCATTTTACCCTCATATCATATACTTTCATTGTTCTTTTGTCTAGTTTTCGTGTTTTCGTGTTTGAAATGTTGTAGGACGTGTTTTGAGCATAATATGACATATTTGGTTGAGTTTTGGAGGAAAATCATCCGAGTTTGGAGTCCGAGGAGGTTAGTTCGTCCGAGCGGAGCAAAAGGAGAAGTTTTGGAGGCTTGGAGGAGTCGCCAAGCGAAGTAGGCTCGGCCGAGCTGAGCCGGACAGAGGTCTCGCTCGGCCGAGCAGTGCAGGCTCAATCGAGCCTGGCTAACAGAAAGCAGGCTCGGTCGAGCGGTTCTGGCTCGGCCGAGCCAGAATGGGTTTTCAACTTCACCACGATTCCCAGGATGGATCGGGCGAGCCATGGTTGGCTCGGGCTATCCGAGGCCCTGTTTGCTCGCCTATAAAATGGGGAAAATCAGTTAATTGAGAAAACTTTTTCCTAAAATCAGAATAACCGTCACGATACTCCTCCCTAGATTCATCTCAAAACATCTCCCCAACCAAAATCAAGGGGAATCAACCAACATTCCATTCATTTGGTGAAGATTGAAGAAGGAAGAGAGGTAGATTGGATTCAAGGAAGACAACCGAAGAAGATCAATCGTTGATCTTGTAGTTTTCTAATGAATTCTTTCAATTCTTAATTTGTATTGTACTTAACTCAAAGTATGGAGAACTAATTTCATTAGTGAGTGTTGTATTACGGATATTATGATGGATTGAATCGATTATGCTTGTTTACTTTCCTATGAGGGGTTGATTTGCACTTGAGCTTGTTCTTGCCTATTAGGTGTAGGTAATAGCCAGCCTTTAGGTAGTTGACGTGAACATTGCAGCCAACACGCGGACGGAATCGTCGTGATAAGTGCATAATTTTATAGTTCTAGTTCCAATCCATGTGCGGTGCTAGGATTTTTGGGCAATAATCGATGGTCTATTGGGAGTGGCCTAGGAGTTAATAACGTAGCTGTTTGCAATTCCTAGTGTTATCTACTGCTAGTTATCCATAGCAAGTGACTAGCGACATTAGACTTGGTTGCTCTACCTCATAGGAATTAAAATATGTTTGCAACATAATTTGGTTTAATTCGGAACAATTGAAGTTTACAAACACTCACTACCTTCTAAGATTGTCGGATTTGTTATCTTGATCTACCTATACATTTGATTGAATTGCTTGATTGGAGAAGTTAGCAATTTGTTTTATAATTGTTTGTTTGAATTTAAATCTTAGTTTACGATTCATTGCCTAGATAGATAAAAACCAACGACTTTTGTGTAACCTAGCTATTGATACCCTTCAATTGAGTAGATGATATCCACTTGAACGAATTATAAAAGAGACCGGATTGATAATTTTAACGTGTTAATTGTGTGTGCTTCACACGGCTACCACGTTTTGGCGCCCTTGCCGGGGAATCTTTTAGTAGGTCTTGTGGAATTATTTAAAGTTGAAGTATGGTATGCTAGGTGTTTGAGGAAATGCTTGTGTGAATTGTATTACTAGCATTGTTTTGTTTGTTATTTGTGTTTGTTTGTTTTTGTTGAATTGTTTACTTGTAATTGGTTTTGTGGATTTTTGCTAGGTGGTTTATGATCACTCGATCAAAGGCTAGAGAGCTTGAGGCAAGGAAAAGTCAAGAAGGAAGAGGACATATTCAAATTGATTTTGAGAAGGCTAATCATGGGGAAGACACGGTTAGGATAGAAGAGTTGGAAAGGCAACTCGAGTTGATGAAAGATATGATCAATGAGAGGAATGGTCCGAGGAGACCATTACAAAATCTTTTTCGGCCTCAAGGTGAACCGTTAACGGGAGTTTTTCGGTTAGGAGTAAATGCCACACAATTTGAGATAAAGCCACAGTTGGTCCAAATGATACAGGACAACCAATTTGGGGGGCACATAACCGAGGATCTAAATGTTCATATCTCTCGATATTTGGAGATTACTGATACTCAGTGTTGCAAAATACGGGCTAGGCACCCGCCTAGGCGGGGCCTAGGCGCTAGGCGCCAGCTAGCCGCACCGAAAAGGCACTAATCGGTGTCCCAAATCGGCCATTCACGTACACGAGGCCTAAGCGCCGCGGAGGCGGCATAGTCGGGCTAGGCGGCACGTTTATACGGGTTCAACGGCAATTATACGGCCGTAGAAAAAAAGGGGGAAAAATAGATAAAAATTAATTAAATTTAGGGTTTTTGTTTCCATTTGAGATTTTGACTAAGCTACAGCCGCTCTCGTTCCTTTCTCTCGTTTTTTTATTTCTTTTTTCACGGCGATTCTTCCAAATATTGTCGCTGCTAGCCTTCCACTGCTTTGCTGACCGCCCACCACTGCTGAGTTGTTGTGTTGCCATCGCTGCGTTGCTCTGTCGCCGTCGCCGCTGCTGCGTTAATCTGTCGCCGTTGCTGCTGTTGCCCTGGGTATTTGTTGTGCCGCCATCGCCGGAGCTGCTGTTTAGCTGTGAGTACTGGTTGTGCCGCCGATTTGTTGTGTATATTTGCATTTTTCATTTATTGCATTAAAAAAAATCAAACTCCACCCACATATTTCATTGATGAAAAGCGAGACCAATTTTCAAGCAATTTTTATTTTCATTTGCAATTTACTTATAAAATTGTGAATTAGTTTTAGAATATAGATTAATTTAACTTATTATTTTTGTTTGGAGTTGGAGAGAGCTGCAAGTGAGGTTTTGGAAGAGGCACCGTCAATTAAGCAAGGCTCTTTATTTCTTTTTCAAGCTCTTGTTCTATCTGTCAATTAAGCAAGGTTGTGGTATGATTTGAAGTAGGGGAATGTTTGAAGATTTGTACTTTTGATGTTAATTTGTTGTCTATTTTAGATATTAGAACTATAAAAATAAGTTTTTTGTAATGATGGTTAATTGTGTTATTTTTATAACTTTGAAATATAAAAATATATAAAAAACAGGTTCACCGCCTACGCACCGCCTAGAAACCGCCTAGTCCCCGCGTAGACCGACTAGGCGCTAGGCCCCAGTCGAGCGCCCGACTAGCGCCTAGCTTATTTTACAACCTTGCTGATACTATAAAGATCAACCAAGTGCCTCAAGATCAAATACGACTACGGTTATTCTCATTCTCCTTGAGAGATGGAGCTAGGAATTGGTTCGAAGGCTTGGACAAATAAAATATTGTCACTTGGGTAGAGTAGAGAGAGAAGTTTCTATTCAAGTTTTTCCCACCGAGTTTGATTTTGAAGAGAAGGGCTGATATCACATCGTTTGGGCAAAGGTACGATGAACCTCTATACGAGGCATGGGATAGGTTCCGAGAGCTTCTATGAAAATGCCCAAGACATGGACTTTCTTGGAGTCAACAGATTTGCCAATTCTATGGGGGATTAAACTATGAAACGAAAGTGATGTTAGATGCTTCATCGAGAGGAGCATTTCTTGATCTTGAAGAGGAAGAAGCTTGGAGGACAATTGAGAAAATGACTGAAAATAGTTTTCATTGGCCCAAGGAACGGAAGGACTATCGATCGCTTAAATCGGTCAATGAGGCTAAGGAAAGTGAAGAATTCAAAGAGCAAATTGCGATCATGCAAAAGAAGCTTGATGCATTGTCTACATCGGGAATTAGAAATGAGGATATGATGGTAGTTCGGCATGAAGGGTCGCATCCGGAGAGTTTGAATTTTGTGAATAAAAAAATAGGATTCAATGCTCGTCCCCAATACAATCCACAGGGGAACATGTATTATCATCCGTCCATCCGATTTCACCCAAATTTTTCGTATGCTAATCCAAACAACGCTCTCAATCCTCCATTACAGACTGAAGGGGGAAGTAGTGGTCAAGGATATGTTAGGGGAAATGGTAGGTATGCAGACCAAGAACCGAGGAGGAATTTTAATGAAGAAATGGATAAGAGATTTGAGAAATACGATGGCATGTTTTCCGAAATTCAGCTTCAAATTTCTGCTATTGCTAAACAATTAAGCGGGAAGCATCAAGCTGGGAAGTTTCCGAGTGATACGGAAGTGGTGCAAAAGAAAGGTTGTAACATGGTAGAAGGAGAGAATAAAATGTAAGAAAACTTGGAAGTGATGACCCCTAAGATTGAAATGGGGGAAGTTGAAGAAGAGTTGAAAGTAGACATTGAAGAAGAAAAAGAAGTTGAAGTAGAAATTGAGAACAAAGAATCGAAAAAGGATGAGCAAACTGAGAATGTGAGTTTCTTTGATTACGTGAAGAAAGGTGACATCGAAATGCCTTTACTGGAGGAGATAGAAAGGGTACCTATGTTGGATAAGTTAGTTGGAGGAGAAGAGATCTTGGATAGTAGCACTTGTGAACTTGAAGAGAAGAATATTGCTAGTAAAAAGGAAGATCCCGGAGGTTTCGTAGTCGGATGTAAGATTGGAGATAAGTGTATTGAGAAGGCATTGTGCGATTCCGGAGCGAGTGTCAACCTTATGTCATGGGACTTGTATAAGGAGTTGGAGGTTGGGAACCTCAAATCTACAAGTCAAGTGCTCCAATTGGCTAATCATTCTTTGTTTTGCTCAAAAGGGGTGGTTGAAGATGTCCATGTTGAAGTGTTGACGTTTACCTTTCCGGGAGACTTTCTTGTAGTCGACATGAAGAATAAGGGGGGTATACAACTAATCTTTGGGAGGCCATTTTTGCACACGGCCGATGCTTTGTTTGACATGAAACAAGGTGAGCTCACTTTCCGATGTTGTGGAAAGGAAGTGGTGTTTTCCCTACCTCTGAAGAATGTGGATGCAAGTGAAGTTGAAAAAGCTGGGAAAGAAAAGGATGAAGGATGTGCTTGATCCGGGTTTAAAACTTATGAGTGAGGAGAATGAAGTCTACAATGATCCGGGGGATGAAGAGGAACTTGATCAAAATTGTATGAAGAAAGCTCAAGTGGATACGGATCCACCACGAAGTGCAAGAAGGAAGCTTCTTTTCCCGGAGGAATATGTGATCATTGACCGAGGTATGAGTTCTGATTCAGCACCTTTTGATCATGATTGACATGAGGTATGATCGTCGAGCTTTCGACGTTAAACAAGCGCTTATTGGGAGACAACCCAATGTTTAAATTTTGTTATTTTGCATTTTTGAATAATGTTTGTTATTGATTTTTGTTGAATAATGTGGTTTGTTGTTGTGAAGGGTTCCTAATTGTTTGTGGTGCTACACTTTCATTTGACAATGTGTGTATGAAGGATAGAAAGGATGGAAGGCAACATGATCAGGAAGATGTCGAAAAGAGGGCTGAAATTGGCTAAAGCAGGGGTAGCTCGGCCGAGCAGTGCAGGCTCGGCCGAGCTGGGTCGAACGCCACGGACAGAGGCCTCGCTAGGTCGAGCGAGGCAGGCTCGACCAAGCCCAAGCGTGCCAGCCAGCCCGTGCGGACAGACACTTTGCTCTACCGAGTCATCTCACGGTCGGCCGAGCCGCACGCAGATTTAAAAGCTCGGGCGAGCAACTGCTCGACCCATTTGCATCTCGGTCAAAATTTCTCTTCTAAAACTTTCTCCCATACTTTGGTGCATTGAATTGTTCTATCCTCATCTCACCTGTCAATTTTACTTATGGCTAATAGGCATGAAATCGGGGTTCCTCCTTTTTCTTCCATTTGAAGGCCTGAGGGTTTTAATGACGCTGAATATGCACGGTACATTGAGTTGACACAAAAGCAAGTGATTGGAATTACATACTTATGCCGTGAAACTTTGGAAGCTTTGGATTTAAAGAAGGATATTTGGAGTTTGCTTACTGGAATAGGATGGAAGAAATTGCTCTATGGGAGATGGTATGTGCGGTTGACGAGGGAATTCTTGGCCTCTGTTCAAGTCTTTTGGAATGCAAATGGTGTGCCGGTTCTGGTAAAATTTAAACTTGCTGGTCAAGAGTTTTCTTTGAGAAGACAAGGTATTGATAGGATATTTGGGTGTTCATTGAATTTTGTGTGTGTATTTGATGAACTTAATCCTCTTGAATTTTTGGAGTCAATTTCTGGAGTTAGTGTTTCTGGTGATTTTGATGTGCAGACTTGTCAGTCATTTATGATTAAGAATCCCATCATTCATTAGCTCCACAATATGTTAGAGGGGTGGTCATGTGGTTTTGATGGATCGGGTGCTGTTAATATCTCTGATTTTCAATTTATGTTTGCTTTGTTGAATGGACTGGATTTCTCCATTGGTGGTTGGTTAATGGAGAATTGGAACAACACTTGCAAATCTTCAAATTCAATTATCTGTGGTGGTGGCTTGATGTTGCCAATTTTTGAATTTTGTGGTGTTGTGGGGTCAGGAGTTTTTGCTCCAGGTTTGAGTCTTGATACTACTGCATTGGTTACGAAAGCCTTTTTGGTTCCATCTAAGTTTGATGATTGTTATTTCAAGAAATTTTGTGATTTGGGAATTGAACTGCCTAACCGTGCGTTGACTGAGATTGATGATCTGCATGACCATTCCAACTGGTTGATGAATTCCGAAGCTCATCTCGATATGGCTAGATTAATTGTTTCTCGGTGTGAAGAGGTGATTACAATGCCATGCCAGTATTGCTGTAGTATTCAGCCACCATAGGATGAAGAGGACTAACACCAGCAACCACCAACTGATCAAGGGGAGTAAGAGCGCACCGGTTACCTTTTTACAAACTTATTCTCACTTGACTATGTTTTGGGAGAGTGGTCGGTATCCGGTGCTCTTCTCTGGTTTACTCTTCTGTCTCTATCTCTATCTTTATCCTTAGTTTAGATTAGTTTGTTGAATCTGTATAACATTGGTCATTCGATATGGTTGTAATATGATATTGATCTACTCTTGTTTGATTGTGGATTTTGGATGTTGAATTTGATTGGCTTCTACTTCTATTAAATGGTTGTGATGAATCATTTCGCGAGCTTGCATGAGATTTAATTCTTTTTATTTGGCTTTGGTGCGTGGATATGTATAATGGTTTGGTAAGAATGGTTGTGCTAGTGGATTATTGTTATAATTTTTCTTGAGATATTGGTTTGTGGAAAGATTGGTGGATATGAGAGCTTATTTGGCTTTATTATGCTCAATTGTTTGGTGGTGTTGTATTGATGTGTAGTAGGTGCAAATAAGGAATGGAAAGCGGTTTGATCATGTCTACCGATGGGTAACACTTTCTATCATTTCTCCTACCATTTAGTTTCAATTGAATTGTTCATGGCATGTAGATTGTTAATTAGGTTGTTGTGTGCTTGTCGTGTGTGTATGATGAACCCAAACGAGAATTGGAGATTTGAATCATGATCTACTTTGTAAGGCTTAAAATTTGCTTTGACCAATGATAGGGCATAATCTAATTGTTAAGGCGTGCTCGAATTGAACTTTTGAATTGCCGAGTTTTGTGCGAGGTTAATGCCTAGGACTTGACGAAAGCCGAGAGTTTTTGAGCCTTGATATTGTCATACTTTGATCGATTGTGAGTGGCAAGGTTGAGAGCACAAAATCTAGAACTTGAATATATTCTCTATCTATTGGACACGAGTTTGGTATCTAAAAGATGATCTTAGGCCATCAATTCTTAGTCCCTCCTTTCACTTCGGGAGTATAAGGTGATTTATATCATTACTTTGCCCTTCATACCCTTGATTCCCGTGATTGATCTTAATGGTGATATTTCCTTTGAAATTATTAGGACAAAGTTTGGGCGAATGAGTGTATGAGGGTGAATACGGAGATGAGAGTTGGGTTGGGAATTGTTTGAGTTGTGATTGTTGAGGCAATAAAGTATGATTTAGGATTGATATGAATCCTAGGAAAATGAGCACCAACAAAAATTTTGGGTGCTAGAAAAGAAAAGAAAAGGAAGAAAAAAAAGAGAGAGAAAAAGGATAAAAGAAAAGCACTCTGAAAAATGAAGGTGCTAGAAAAAGAAAATGAGGAAAAGAAAGAAAGAAAAAAAAAGAAAGAGAAATGTTGTGAATAAAAGCCTCAAGGTTAGAAGTGGATTGAAGAGAATAAGTTTGGGGGTTTTGGGATATGGAGAAGTTCGTCACTTAGCCCAAAACCACCTACCTTTTAGTAAGCCACGTTATAACCAAAAACAAAGACCTTTTTTATTTTAAGAACCAACTCATTGTAGTATAGTGGTGAGAATTGTTTCAAGCCTATGGAAATTGTGCTCGATATCTTGTGAATGAGTGAATTCATTAAACCCTAAACACGTTAGGGAGTGATTTCATTTCTTATTCCAATGTTGATGAGTGGTTTATGTCGTTAGCATTAACCGTGTCACAAAGTTTGTCATAATCTCGTTCGATAAGAGCATGCCATGATGACTATGATGAACTATGAGGTTGTTTGATGAGGTTTATTGATTGGCTTACTTTGTTTTGATTGAGGACAATCAAAGGTTCAAGTTTGGGGGATTATGATATGTGTGTAAAATGACCTATTTTTCGATGTGTGAGCGTGCATGTTTGTGGCCATTTTACCCTCATATCATATACTTTCGTTGTTCTTTTGTCTTGTTTTTGTGTTTGAAATGTTTGAAATGTTGTAGGACGTGTTTTGAGCATAATATGGGATATTTGGTGGAGTTTTGGAGGAAAATCGTCCGAGGAGGTTAGGTTCGTCCGAGCGGAGCGAAAGGAGATGTTTTGGAGGCTTGGAGGAGTCGCCCGGCTGAGTGAAGCAGGCTCGGCCGAGCTGAGCCGGACAGAGGGCTAGATCAGCCGAGCAATGCAGGCTCAACCGAGCCATGTTGACAGAGAGCAGGCTCGGTCAAGCGGTTCTGGCTCGGCCGAGCCAGAACGGGTTTTCAACTTCTCCACGGTTCCCAGGATGGCTCGGGCAATCGTAGGCCCTGTTTGCTCGCCTATAAAAGGGGGAAAATCAGTTAATTGAGAAAACGTTTGCCCAAAATTAGAATAACCATCACGATACTTCTCCCTAGATTCATCTCAAAACATCTCCCCAACCAAAATAAAGGGGAATCAACCAACATTCCATCCATTTGGTGAAGATTGAAGAAGGAAGCGAGGTAGATTTGATTCAAGGAAGACAACCGAAGAAGATCAATCGTTGACCTTGAAGTTTTGTAATGAATTCTTTCATTCTCAATTTGTATTGTACTTAACTCAAGGTATGGAGAACTAATTTCATAGTGAGTGTTGTATTACGGATATTGTGATGGATTGAATCGATTATGCTTGTTTACTTTCCTATGAGGGGTTGATTTGCACTTGAGCTTGTTCTTGCCTATTAGGTGTAGGTAATAGCTAGCCTTTAGGTAGTTGACGTGAACGTTGTAGCCAACACGCGGACGGAATCGTCATGATAAGTGCATAATCTTATAGTTCTAGTTCCAATCCATGTGCGGTGCTAGGATTGTTGGGCAATAATCGACGGTCTATTGGGAGTGGCCTAGGAGTTAATAACGTAGCTGTTTGCAATTCCTAGTGTCATCTACCGCTAATTATCCGTAGCAAGTGACTAGCGACATTAGAGTTGGTTGCTCAACCTCATAGGAATTAAAATATGTTTGCAACATAATTTGGTTTAATTCAGAACAATTGAAGTTTACAAACACTCACTACCTTCTAAGATGGTCGGATTTTTTATCTTGATCTACCTATACATTTTATTGAATTGCTTGATAGGAGAAGTTAGCAATTTGTTTTATAATTGTTTGTTTGCATTTAAATCTTAGTTTACGATTCATTGCCTAGATAGATAAAAACCAACGACTTTTGTGTAACCTAGCTATTGATACCCTTCAATTGAGTAGATGATATCCACTTGAGCGAATTAGAAAAGAGACCGGATTGATAATTTTAACGTGTTAATTGTGTGTGCTTCACACGACTACCACCTTTATATGCCGAGAGTTGGGACTCAACATTTTCTTTATTTAGTCTACTGAAATCAATATTCTTTAATAACTGATTATCTATATTGATGAGAGCTGGGACTCAGCAAACCGAATAAACTTCCAGTTTTTTACTAAAGAGTGTGAGCTTGGACACACTCTTATTGCGCATCATCTACAATAAATCCAAATAATTTGAGAATTCCAAGAAATCCAAGAATTTCGAGTAACTTCTAAAAATTTAAAAAATTCAAAGAATTCAAATAACAAAATGAGAGCAGGGACTCAGTCTTCCGCAACCTCATCTAACTCTAATAGACCAAGATTTAGACTGAGCTCTTTAGATCTGCCTTCTGCTAGAGGTTTGGTCAATATGTCTGCTAGTTGGTCTTCCGTCCTCCTATAATCCATGGAGATGTCCTTCTTCTCAACGTGGTCTCGGATAAAGTGATGTCTAATATAAATGTGCTTCGTCCTTGTGTGATGTACAGGATTCTTCGTGATGCACATTGCAATGTTGTTGTCGCAGTATATAGGAACGCAATCGGTGCTGACTTCCTAGTCTTGAAGTTGTTGTTTGATCCACAACACCTGTGTACAACAACTCGCAGCAGCCACACATTCAGCTTCCATTGTGGAAGTTGCGATGGAATGTTGCTTCTTGTTGAACCAGCTTATCAGCTTGTGACCAAGGAATTGGCATGTCCCGCTCGTACTTTTCTAATCAATTCGACATCCTCCGAAGTTAGAGTCTGAATATCCAACGAGTGTAAGATCGTATTCTCTAGGGTACCAAATTCCTAAGGATTTCGTTCCTTTCAAATATCTGACAATCCTTCATGCGTACTCCATGTGCAATTTCTTTGGTTTTGCTTGATTTCCAGCACATATGCCTACAACATACGAAATGTCTGGTCTGCTAGCTATTACATATAATAGAGAACCAATAATACCTCTGTATGCTGTGGGGTCCACGGATTCATCTTTTTTGCCCATTGATATTTGACACGTTGTACTCATGGGAATCTGCAGTGTCTTTGTCTTCTTTGGACAAAATTTGCTGATGAGATGTTTTGTATACTTCTTCTGGTGGATGAAGATCCCATTGCTGGATTGCTAAACTTTCAGACCTAAGAAATATAACATCTTTCCCATCATAATAATCTGAAAGGTAGTCTGCATAAGTCGAGCAAATTTTTCACATAGGTTTAAATTTCTTGATACAAATATGATATCATCCACATAGATTTGGACGAGAAATATATCTTCAGCATCCTTGATCAAGAATAGTGTCCCATTCATCTTCCCCTTTCTAAGTCAATTCTTTGGCATAAACTGTGATAACTTTTCATACCACGCTCTTGGGGCTTGCTTCAGACCGTATAGAGCTTTCATCAATCTATACACTTTGTTTCCGCGTTCAAATCTTGGAGGTTGCTCCACGTAGACTTCCTTCTTTAATTCACCATTCAGTAAAGCGATCTTGATGTCCATCTGAAAAATAGTGAAACCATGATGGGCAGCATATGCTGGAAATAACATAATTGCTTCCAGCCGAGCTACTGAAGCAAATGTATCGTCAAAATCTATTCCTTCGCATTGCGCATATCCTTTAGCAATGAGTCTTGCTTTGATGTGGGCGACCATTCCATTTTTGTCACGTTTTTTCTTGAATACCCATTTGGTTCCTATCACTGATTTATGTGTTGGTCGATCGACGAGATCCAATACGTGATTCCGAGTGAATTCTAACAGTTCCTCCTGCATCGCATTGATCTAATAAGCTGATTTGAGTGCGTCTGCCACTTTGGTAGGCTCCTCTTGAGATATAAAGCAGGCTAGCATGGCGCTATGTCTGGTTCGGATTGGATCTGTAAGATCTCCTAATATTTCTTCTATAGGATTATCTCTGAGTAGCTACTTCGATCTTTGTACTTCCGTGACTGGAATAACTTTACTGCTAGACATTCCAATTTGGCTTCCAGAAATAGGTACATCAACAAGCTGAAGATTTCTCAAGCTGCCTGCTACACTTGTTAGGTTGACTTCTGCTGAAAGATTGTCTTCTAACGCATCATTTGCTGAATTTGTGTTTGCTGGTGTTGTACTCCTGTCTTCAGCAGTCTGCTGCTCCTAGTTTACTTCAATAGTCTTGTCTTCAGCAATCCTCTCGCTATTGCGGGGATCCTCACCAACGTCTTCGTTTTGCTGATTGATTTCTCCTAATTGAGTTCACCCTTGAAATGTGAGTTCCTTGAGAGAATTTAGGGTGGCATCAACATTACCAGTTGCATCACCGACTATCTTGACTGTTTGCTGATCTATCAAGATCTCTAGTGTAGATGATGATTCATTCACTAACCTAGTCGGATCAATCGTTTCAATCTCGGAAGTATTTGAGCTTGAAAGTCCATTGACATTATCGGTTTCATGAATCACATCTTTCTGGCTTCTCAAGGTCTTACTCACTAAAGTAGCTTCATAAAAAATAAAATTGCATGTTATTTCCACAAGCTTGGTCGTCTTGTTAAGTACTCTATATCCATTGTGAGAAGGATGCCCGTATCCAAGGAACACTCCTTCGTCAGCTTTAGGAGAGAAGGTACATAACTTTACTTCCCATTATTGTGAATATAACATGGTGAACCGAAAGCACGAAGATGAGCTATAGAAGGCTTACAACCATGATAGATTTCATAGGGAGTTTTGTTGAAGCAAAGTTTCAGTCCACTTCGATTCTGCGTGTAGCATGCATTCATTACAGCTTCTCCCCAATATCTCTGACGTATTGGAATATAACATCTTGGAAGTGGCCAGAGCTGCGCGCGCTGCTAAGCTAGAGGAAGCTAAAGCTGCTGAGCTTGCTAAGGCTATGGAGGAGATCTAGAACTTAGAGGAAGCCGAGCAACTAGCAGATGTATCTCAGTACTAGGAGGCCCATGCCGATGAAGCAAGAGCTACTGAACTTGCTGAGGCAGAAGTGAAGGCCTGGAGAGCAGAGGAAGCAGAGCGCATAGCAGAGGAAGCCAAGTACTTGGCGGTCCAAGGCGATGTTGATATTCACATGGAAGAAGCTGATTCTCATACAGGCGGAGAAATGGTGCTACCATCTTCTTCATTTGTTGTTCTTCCTGTAAGCTCTCATGACTTTCATTCCTACCTTGATCACGCTGTTTACTTTGCCCTTCAACATGCTCTATCCACTACTATTCCCCTGGCCATAAATGAACAAGTGGCTACTGAGGCTGCTGATATAAGGAAAGAAGTGGGGGAAGTAAGGAGCGAAGTATCTAAAGTCTGAGCAGAGGTAGCTGAAGTGAAAAGTGATGTATCTGGCGTGAAGCAGAGTATGGAAGTGATGAAAGAGGAAGTAGCAGATTCCCAGCAAAAGCTTGCGCAGAGTGTTACCTCCTTCTCAACCACCTTTTTGGCTGCAATCAAACAGGTGGAAGAGAGGAGAATTGTTGAAGCAGAGAAAAGAAGAAAATAAGAGGAGGAAATAGCTGCTGCTGAAGAAGAAAGGAGACTTGCTGAGGAGGAGCTAAAAAAGAAGGAGATGGAGCTAAGGAAGATAGAGATGGAGAACGAGAATCTTGCTAAAAAATTGGAGAGGGAGACTGTTGAACGAGAAGCAAACAAAGAGTTATATGACAAGTTCATGCAGATAGCAATGAGTAAATTTGATGACCTTGACTGGAAGCCTGCTCCCGAATCTTGAGCCAAATTCGAATGTTAGCAAGATTTTTTGTATTTTTTTATCTTTTTCAGTTTCATTGTACATGTAATCTCTCACATCATATATTTGAAACTGAATCAGACTTAGACAATTACTCATTGTCAACTTCTGATGTTTTTGCGTGTCTTAATTGATACACACTATTCGTGTGTTCAACAAAATTGCATGTGGATGCTGAGTTAATTGTTTTGTGATTGGTTAGTAAATGCATGCTGATTTGATTGGGTACTAGATTCTAGCATATTCTTATGAAACATTTTACTTGTGTTTTAATCGAGAATATTTCCCAGCATTTATTGAGGGGGAATTTATTTAGAAACCAATCCCTGCTAAGAACTAAGTTGGTTAAAATCTGAGTTAGATTGCTAGATTAGCTCTGATACTTAGAATTTCTTGTACACTGAGAAATTTTTCATCTTAGATTCAGCAATTGATAGTAGGCTTTGATCTCACCAAAAAGGGGGAAATTGTTCGGAAAATATTCCTTGATTAATGTTGTAAATCTCCCTTAGGATAAAATTGAAAAGGTTTTGTTGAATCAAAGCCTTAGTTAGTTTGGTCGATCATTGTTGAATTCTAGATAGTCTAGCAACTCTGTGTAATGAACTGTTTAGGAAATATTTGTAATAGATTAGAAGTGCTTGCGGAAGATTGCTGAAGGATTCAGTAGTTGAAATGAAGACTTCGGAAATTCTGGATGCTAGGAGCGTTCTCAGCAATCAAGCCGATTGCTAGTGAAGTCAGCTGACAGAAACAACTGCAAAGGAGATAGCAGACAAAGTGCTAAGAAGAATGATTGCTAAATTGTTAGCAATCATATGCTGAAAGAAGAGACTGCTAGGAGTATTTGTTCAGCAGTCAGCAGTAAAGAAATAGCGGAATGCTGAAGGATTCAGCATTCACTATTTATTCAGAAGATTGCTAGACGTTATAGCAATAAGGAATCAACCCAAGTGCTGAATACGTAATTGTTGAGGAGTCTGCAATTTGATACAAAGCAGATTGCTAGAAGAGTTCAGCAATCAAAGGTCGAAATACTTAGCAGAGTGCTCCCAACATTCTTCGATAGAATGCTAAGCAAATAGATACTCAACAAACACTTGCTAATACTACCGTTCTGATAGAAGGTATACCAAAGGACGAATAGCCTTCCCGAAGTTGGTAAAAAGGCACTGTACACGCCGGAAAGGACGAAAAAGCAAGTAGCTCTTTTGGACAAAGGAGACGTTGTGTCTAACGGGTCTGGAGATTCAAAGTTTGAATCTTCGGATATAAAAGAGAAGTCCAAACAAAAGAGAGCAACCCTTATGACTACTACTGCTCTACTACAACACACAACTGAAAATCGCTAGAGATATATTTTACAAAGTGAACAAAGCAAAAAGAGAGTGGTCAGTTGAGAGCTCCTTAAAGAGAATAATTCAAAGCTCTCAACAACCGTATTGTCCCCCTCATTGACTATCTGACACTACATTGAAGAGATTCCTTGACTTTGCTCAAGAATCTAATCATTGGGATAACTTCTATCATAGGAAGCATCCAGCAGTCACATCTCTGAAAAAAGATTGACTAAGACGGGCTTTTGCCAAAACCCCCCAGGAGAGTTTGGAAGGAACTATAAAGCTTCCATTGCAGTAAGGCAAAGTTTTACGAAGGTGCACCCAGTAGGGATTTATCCGTGAACTGAATCACAAAATCCAAATAAGCCGGATCGATTTATGGTTTATTGTTCACAATACCAATTCATAAACCCTAGCATGCTCCTATGAATTTAATGTGTGGATAATAGAGATTACATTAATTTTTTAGTCTCTATACCGATCTTTTGCATTTGAATTCCAATACTTGAATCAACCATGCGAATAAATTAAATCTGCGGAAACCGAAATTAGATGGATTCTAATTTCAAAATTTAATTAAAGAAAATAAGAAAGAGGAATAATCTGTTCTCCAGATTAGATCTTCAGGGTTGTATCCCAATGATGTTCTGATCTGCTACTGGTGAGGATTCCACAGATCTGTAGTTGTGCAGGCCAGAATCGAAATTCTCCTCCCTCCGCACAAAAGCCGCAACCCACTCACTCTCTCTCTAGGGTTTCACTGATTTAAATTGTGTTACAATTTGTGAGGGAGAGCTGTCTATTTATAGACTTATGGTTTTAACCCTAATGGGCTGTTGTGCTCAATTCAACATATTTATTTTGGGCCAGACCTGGGACCTAATACAAATAATAAAGTGGGCCTACAAATTAATTAATTCCCATGTCCACAACCCAGGACACAATTAACTAAATAATATTAATTCTTTTTTACCACAGAATTAATACTGACCTACCCCTTTATTACCACGTTATGAGAACGGACTGCATTAATTGAGAATCCCCATATTTAAGGTTACTAGAGATTCATTAATTAATCGAAGCTTCTGACATGCTCCATCTACATTTAATTAATTACTATCATATTATTCATGAGCAGTACCACTCAAACCTTATCACTCGAGCCTGAACTTAATCAGCCTACAGGACTTGGCACGATGAATGTCATTGAGCTCCTCAGGGAATGTCCCCATCATATAACTCGGATATGGTTACCTAAACCCAGTCTCTAGTTGTACTACACGAACTGTTGTTACCCAAGATGCGGATATACGAGCACGTTACTTAGGCTCTCCACCATGGCAAGTCAAAGCAACAGTCAATCCGTGCAAACCCCCGAACCTTCGTTAAGGTTTGGACTCAATCAAGAACGAGATCTTGTATTTGCTGATGTCAAAGAGTCGATTACATCTCACTGCAGTCCATCAATACGCCACCCTTGCGTACCAGCATGTCAAGTAACCAAGACAGACTACATATTCCGATAATGCCGCAGCTATCCGGACAGACGTATCCTCATATACCGTCTCGGTTGTAATCAGGTTTGTGTCTCACCAGGTCAAGTGATCATACTATCTTTTGCGATCTACTACACGCCGTATGATCCTTCCTATCGGTGAGACAAGAGGATACCATTGTTACATACATGTAAGTTTGTTTGACAGATAGGAGAAATGAACCGTTGTATACTCATTATAATAAATGCTTTCTGTATACAAAACCCATGAATCTCCCACTTATACTCAAAGCATAACTAAGCTATTTTACAGTATACAGTGCGTCTATCTAGCCTGCTATCTTGTTAACCAATGTCAGTGGTCGGTATCCACCTCAGACCCAGCTCTCGAATATGTCTTTCATAAACTTTCTGCGGAAAGCTCTTTGTAAATGGATCAACAAGGTTGTCTATAGTGTCAAACTTCTTGATCAACACATTGCCCCTCGATACGATCTCTCGTATGATATGGTATTTTCTCTCTATGTGTTTGCTTTCCCTGTGAGACTGCGGTTCCTTTGAGTTTGCCACTGCACCAGAGTTATCACAATAAATTGTGATGCTCCTCGGCAAACTTAGAATCACGCCCAACTCCAAAAGGTAGTTCCTGAGCCATATCCCCTCTTTCTAGGCTTCGGAGGCGGCGACATATTCCGCCTCCATGGTGGAGTCAACAATGCATTTCCACTTTGAGCTCCTCTAAGATACAGCTCCACCTCCTAAGGTAAACACATATCCCGAGGTCGATTTCTTCTCATCCTGGTCCCCTTGGAAATTCGAGTCTGTATAACCCACAGGGCACAAATCCTCAATTTGATAAACTAGGCAGTAATTCTTATTCTCTTCAAATACTCTAGGATGTACTTTACCGCAGTCCAATGCGCCTGTCCAGGGTTAGACTGATATCTTGCTACCATGCCAAGGGCATAACAGATATCTAGCCTGGTACACAGCATTGCATACATGAGGCTACCCACCGCTGAAGCGAATTGTACAAGACTCATCTCATCTTTCTCCCGCTGTGTCTCAGGACACTGCCCACTAGAAAGACGAACGCCATGTCTGAAAGGTAGCAATCCTTTCTTGGCCAGTTCCATGTTGAACCAAACTATCACAGTATCCACATAGTATGCCTGTGATGAGCTCAACATCCTTCTTTTACGATTTCATAAGACCTTAATCAAAAGGATGTAGCTAGCTTCTCCCAAATCCTTCATTTGGAACTGTTTGGATAACCAGCTCTTGATTTTCGACATCACTCCCTCGTTGTTTCAAAATAGGAGTATGTCATCAACGTATAGTGCAAGGAAAACCACGCTCCCACTGACACAAAGTCCGTAAACACAACTTTCGTTTTCCAACTATGAAAATCCATAAGATTTAATCACATCGTTGAAATGTAAGTTCCACGACCTTGAAGCTTGCTTAAGTCCATACAAAGACTTCTTAAGCTTCCAAACAATATGTTCTTCCTCTTTGCGCACGTAGCCCTCAGGTTGCAGCATGTAGATGTCCTTACCTTCTTCAAGGTTACCATTTAGGAAAATGGTTTTGGCATCCATCTGCCAAATCTCGAGGTCCATATGCGCAGCTATGGCAAGGAGTATCCGAATGGACTTGAGCATGGCTGTGGGTGAAAAGGTTTCGTCATAGTCAATGCCCTCTTTCTAACTATAACCCTTTGCCACCAGCCTGGCTTTAAAAGCCGTAACTTCTCCATCCGCCCCTTTCTTTCTCTTGAATACCCATTTGCACCCTACGGCTCGAAAGCCATCAAACAATTCAATTTTCTGGTACACATCCATAGCAGTTATGGATTCAATTTCGGAATCCATGGCGACACGCCATTTATCAACATCCTTGTCTTGCACTGCCTCTTTGTAAATAAGTGTGTCAGAGTCCTCATGTTCGTCTTTCGGGCTCAAGTCCGAAGACTCACCCACGAACATGTACCTTTCCGGTTGGAAATAACTCTCCCACTACGATGAGGCATCGGTGCCGCGTCAGCAGTAGGTGCAATAACTTGTGGTTCTGCACCTTGCACTGAAGAATGTGTCTGTGGTGCTGAACCTCTCATAGGTGCACTCACGTTTGCACGTTCCCCTTTCCTTGGAATTGCATTCTCGTTTTCAATTTCTTGAAGAACGATATCACTCCTTGACCTCTGGTTTCTTACATACTCGTCCTCCAATAATCTAGCATTCGTGCTAACAACGACTCTCTAACTCTCAGGACAGTAAAAGTAACCACCTTTCGTTTTCTTGGGATACCCTATAAAGAACATTACCTTTGACCTGCTTTCTAACTTATCAGGTTCCTTCGACAGTACGTGTGCTTGACAGCCCCATACTCTAAACATGCACAAACTTTGTTTGCGACCAAGGAAGAGCTTAGAAGGCGTCTTAGGAACTGATTTAGAAGGCACCACATTTAATACGTAAGTGGTTGTTTCCAATGCGTAGCCCCAAAATGAAATTGGTAAGTTTTCATAACTCATCATTGATCTTACCATCTCTAGAAGAGTCCTATTCCTTCTTTCAGCTACACCATTTCGCTGTGGAGTACCCGGTGCAGTCCACTGGGATGTAATCCCGTTGTCTGACAAACACTGCAGGAGCTCGTTACCGAGGTATTCACCACCGCGGTCAGATCGTAGCGACTTGATAGTTTTCCTGACCTTCTTTTCTACCTCAGCCTTAAACTCTTTGAATTTCTCAAAGCACTCAGACTTGTAGCGAAGCAGGTTAACGTATCCGTACCTTGAGTAATCGTCAATGAAAGTGATGAAGTACTCGTACCCTCCACGAGCCTATGTTGACATGGGTCCACATAAGTCAGAATGGATCAATTCCAACACTTCCTCTGCTCGAGACTGACTAGCCTTAAAAGGTCTAGTGGACATCTTGCCCTCAATGCACGATTTACAGACTTGATAAGGTACAGCCCGGTCTAAGTCTAATGTACCGTCATCTGCAAGTCGCTGAATCTGCTTCAAGCTGATGTGATCGAGTCTCAAGTACCAGAGATATGTAAGATCCTCATCAGAAGAAGTATGTTTTCTCTTTCTAGGATTATCAATTTTGGATGAATTACATGCAACACTTGCGGAAGACTTATGATTGCAGTTAATAACATAAAGAGAATTATTCAGCATCCCATGAAAGATAACACCGTTATTACCAATGATAGAAACACCACTATCAAAAATAACTGAATATCCATCAACATAAAGTTTGGAAACTGAAATAAGGTTTCGCCAAAAATCCGGCACGTACAAAACATCTCTCAAGGTTAAAACAGAATCATCAAAGTACAAGGTGAAATCACCAATGGCAGCTGCACTCACTTGTGTTGCGTTCCGCATCGAGATGGTAACCTCGTCATTCTTCAGCACCTTCCTCGGTGTGAACCCCTGCAAAATGTAACAAACATGATCAGTAGCTCCAGTATCTACTACCCACAAATGAGTAGAAACCGATGCTAAACATGTTTTCGTTACAAATGCAAATGACGTACCTTTTCCTTTAGCATTCGAACAATCCACCTTCCGCACCCAGCACACCTGTTCTTCTTTGAAGTGACCTTGACTCTCTTCACCTTCTTTGACTTGCTTTCACTACCTGATTTCCTGAACTTGCTTTCAACACCATCATCTCCAACCTTAGAGGTTGTCGAACTAGTACTGGAAACTATCAGAACAGGTTTCCGTGCTCGCATGGAAGATTGCTCCATTACAAGGTCCTCAAGTAGCTCATGCAGAGCATACTCTCCCCTTGTAGCAACAACTACCTTAAAGTCATAATAAGATTCCAAAAGAGAATTCATGATGATATCAATCTCGTCTTGCACACTAATATTACCATCCTGCACAGTGAAATGTCTCATGAGCTCAATTATAGACATCATGTGCGCTGTCACCGAACTATCTTCAACCATCTTCTTGCACACAAGATCACAAGTCTACAGTTAATAGTTCGCTCCACATTGCCATAAGCTGTCGAGAGTTCTTTCCAGATCTCTCCAGCCCTTTCGAGATACTCGTACTTGTGCTTTAATTCTCTAGATAGGGAATCCGTGATGAGCCAAAAGGCGAACTCATCAGCATCCTCCCATCTCTCATAAAATTCAAGCTCAAGTTCACATACCTCATCATAAGTACGCAATAGTGGATCCATGAAAAGAACATATGCTTGATTTATCAGATAAAGGATATGTTTGATGCAAAAACACCATTCAGGGATGTTCGGACCAGTTAAAGGATTGTGAGCAAGAATATGATCAACAGTAGACATAGACATATCTGAAACAATAAAGAATCTTAAATAAGAACATACATGCAGAACTTCGAAAACAAATGCATTGAAAACCTTTTCATAAATCAAAAACACATGTTTTCCACTAATTGCCCAAGAATTCCCACCGCAAGCTACACTCTTAGACGTTTACGATGTCACCCTCAACCAGAACTGCGGGTTTTAAGCCCCAATTCTTTAATTTCACTACCATGTCAGGAACCTTTCTACACTAGAAATTAATAATTAATGAAAACCTTAGACAAAGTCATCTCTGAAGGACAGGGAAGCAGCAAATGCATTATATCCTAAGATGCTTCAAAGCGATTAACCACAAATTTAACTCTGGCCAAAAGGGACAATTTATCATGGCACGTAAACATACCGCATAGCCCTTAAAGCTTTTGTTATCTATAATTTAAGTCAATCCTAGAATACTTATGAAAGAGATCTACGCAAGCTACACTCGTAGACGTTTACGCAAAATCCTCCCACTATTCACATGATTTAAATTGTTTGTCTAGAAATCCCAACAACTGCTACCCATGTACCTCCAGGAACTAGAAAGCTACACTCGTAGACATTTTACTAGAGCGAGAGATACACTTACAGCCTAGGACTGCTAGTGGAGGTCTATTGATTTTAGTCAAAAATCCGCTTAGTATTTTTCTTTTGAAAAAGGTTTCTTATATGTGCATAGATAATTTCTTTGTCATTATATTTTCCAAATTTTTGCATGTAATTAAACAAGCCCAAAAATTCCTAAAATATAATCCAACAAGAAATTAATCACATAAGCATGCTTATAAAAACTGTAAATAATAAAAGCAATAACACATGCTTTTCCTATTATCTACTCATGCTTATTGCGCAAATAATAAATCACATATATCACACGAGGACAATTAAGACAAAAAAAAATTCCTCGCGGCCCCACAAAATAGAAAAATAAAATAACTCTATCTATTACAAAATTTGAAATTTGAATTTCAAATTTGGATAACTCCAAATCTTCTTCAAATCTTCACAAATATTCCAGGGCCTTGAAATCCTCAACCACCAAATCTAGGGTTGTGTTTTGAAAATTAGCCCCACAACTCAACTGCAAACCCTAGGGATTTACATCGAATTGGGCCAACTGCCAAAACACGAACCACCGCCGCAGGGGCAGCAAACGCTGATGATAGCCACCGCTGCCGCTAGCGTCGCCAACCGCCGCTCGCAGCCCGCGCGCGCCGCTGCCGCTGTCTGCGGCTGCACATGCGCGAGCAGCCAAGCTGCCGCCCGCCTTCACATGCGGCCGCACACGCGCGCAGACCTAGCCTGCCGCCATGCGCGCTGCTGCCGCCGTCCCACCGCGACCGCACGCGCGTGGCTGCTTACTGCGTCGTGTGCGTCGCCTTCGTTCTGCCGGTCTTCGCCTTGTTCTTTGTCCCGTCCCGTTTACAGATTTGAAAATAAAAAAAATACATAGACTAATCTATTACAATTTTTTCCTATCAAATCTAATCACAGATTTTATCATGATTTTATAAAACAGATTTAACCCTACACGGATAAACCACCGCGGGCTGAATCAAACGGGTTGCCACGAGGAACAAAAAGCATCCACGACAAAATAAAATATTCATACATACATTAATGAATTTATTATGAACAACAGAGCCATAAATCGGAAACCTCGCTCTGATACCAATTGTAGGGATTTATCCGTGAACCGAATCACAAAATCCAAATAAGCCGGATCGATATATGGTTTATTGTTCACAATACCAATTCACAAACCCTAGCATGCTCCTATGAATTTAATGCGTGGATAATAGAGATTACCTTAATTTCGTAGTCTCTGTACCGACCGTTTGCGTTTGAATTCCAATACTTGAATCAACCACGCGAATAAATTAAATCTGCGGAAACAGAAATTAGATGGATTCTAATTTCAAGATTTAATTAATGAATACAAGAAAGAGGAATAATCTGTTCTCCAGATTAGATCTTCAGGGCTATATCCCAATGCTGTTCTGATCTTCTACTGGTGAGGATTCCACAGATCTGTAGTTGTGCAGGCCAGAATCGAAATTCACCTCCCTCTGCACAAAAGCCGCCACCAACTCACTCTCTCTCTAGGGATTCACTTATTTGAATTGTGTTACAACTTGTGAGGGAGAGCTGTCTATTTATATACCTAGGGTTTAACCCTAATGGGCTGCTGGGCTCAATTCAGCATATTTATTTTGGGCCAGACCGGGACCTAGTGCAAATAATAAAGTGTGCCTATTAATTAATTAATTCCCATGTCCACAACCCAGGACACAATTAATTAATTAAAATTAATTCTTTTACACCACATAATTAATACTTACCTACCCCTTTATTACCAGGTTATGAGAATGGGTTGCAGTAATTGAGAATCCCCATATTTAAGGTTACCAAACATTCATTAATTAATCGGAGCATCTAACAAGCTCTATCTAAAATTAATTAATATCTTATTATTCCTGAGCAGCACCACTCAAACCTTATCACTCGTGCCTGAACATAATCAGCCTGCAGGACTTGGCACGATGAATGTCATTGAGCTCCTCAGGGAATGTCCCCATCCTATAACTCAGATATTGTTACCTAAACCCTGTCTCAGGCTGTACTACACGAACTACCATTACCCAAGTTGCGGATATACAAGCACGTTACTTAGGCTCTCCACCTTGGCAAGTCAAAGCAACAGTAAATCTGTGCAAACCCCTGACCCTTCATTATTGTTTGGACTCAATCAAGAACGAAATCTTCTATTTGTTGATGTCAGACAGTCGAATACATCTCACTGCGGTCCATCAATACGCCACCCTTATGTTCTAGCATGTCAAGTTACCAAGATAGACTACTTATTCCGACAATGCCGCAGCAATCCAGACAAACGTATCCTCATACGCTGTCTCGGCTGAGATCAGGTTTATGTCTCACTATGTCAAGTAATCATATTGTCTTCTGCGATCTACTACACGCCGTATGATCATCCCTATCGGTGAGACAAGAGGATACCATTGTTACATACATGTAAGTTTGTTTGACAGATAGGAGAAATAAAATGTTGTATACTCATTGTAATAAATGCTTTCTGTATACAAAACCCATCATGCCCTTGACTTAGCCGCAGCTTCCGACCTGAAAGATCCAGAGAACGAAGTATAGCTTTGTAGTGGCTGGCTCGAAAGCTCACCACCTGCTACATGGGATAGGCGAATCCTTGTACTTGAACATATCTTTTTAGTGAATTCTCAGTGTTCCACTGAGGAGTGGACGTAGATATTTAAGGATCGAACCATTATAAACCTTGTGTTCTTGTTACTGTTATATTGTTTCTACTTTTTGATTTAAAACCTAGCAACCTCAAGTTGCTAGAGTATATCTAAAATAAATGTAACACCTACCTCGAGCTAAGTATTCGGAAAAGAGACTAAGTGCAAGATAACTTTAATATTCCGCTGCATTTGCTAATTAGCTTTCGGATGCTTATCACGACTCTGATCAGGGACCAACAGCTTCCCTTCGGGTATGTTTCCTTCAACAAAATGACTGATCTTGAGCCCGAATCCCACATCCTATTTGAACGTATGATCTGTCATGATATTTTTTTCTTGTATACATGCGCTAGCCACTTGGTGTAGATGAACCTTGCCAAATTTCCTCGAAATTGATCCTCAATTGCCATTATAACAGCAAACTTCTTCGCACTGAGTTCAGAAAGTGAATCAATCTCGCCTACTAGCATCCCTATCACAATCTGTGCTAAGCTCTTCATTGGTTTTTCAAGTGATCTTAGGGGTGCTGCTATCTTCCATGATTATGTGAAGGTATCTGTTTTCCTCCTTAGACATCGCTTCTGCATCTCGACTTTGTCGTTGTCCTTTTAGTTGGCTACATCCACTCCGTCTGCTCGCAGTCCATACTTTTGTGCTAACACTTCTGGGCTCACAACAATCTTCGTGCCCTAAACACTTGTACTGAAAATCATTTCACTCTTATCAACCACTGCGCAAGCGAAGAATTCTGCAACTATGCATGGCTGGAATTTTAGAGGTTCCGCAAAAAGATACATTAAAAAATTTTCACGGTCAATTGTGCCGATGAGGTTTTCCAAGTAGTACTTCCTGAATAATGTCTCCTAGAGTATCTTATCATTCTTCACTTGAGCTGCCCTCTTCCATGTATAAGTGAGTTCACTTGGTGCCTTTCCATGAGTAATGGCGACCAGAAGATAGTAGGAGATTGACTCATCAATGTGCTCCTTCTGGAAAATACTTGTGAATGTGGGTTGGAATTGTTCAGGTTCTCTGGGTATGATTGGTCTCACGGATGATTCTGAAGGGGGACTGGCACGGTTGGATGATTCCGCCATTGATATTTCTTCTGAAACCTTAAAGAGGTATAGAATAAAAGAAATTTCAAAATCAGAAGTATTGGGAGTAATAGGGTTTAGAATTCCTAAACCAAACTTTCTTTATACGATCGTTAGTAAGCGACTTTCTATGAGCGGTTGGATCTCTTCTTCTGATCTGGATGAATCAATGGTTGGGCAGTTAATGACGGTTTGCCTTACGTCCCACGATGTTGGAAACTTGTGCGTGGATGACGTGTCCTCTAGGTATTTATCGCCACCCAGAGCTAGAGTCGTCTTTTCAATTAATGTGCACTCTGCTGCTTCTCCATCATTTAGATAATCCGGCCTTTCGGGAGATTTGAAATGATTATCTCTCCTTTGTTTGCTAGTCAACATGCAGAAATGCATTTGCTGAGAGTAGTACATCCAGCAATTTAAAAAGCCTATGCTGAGAGCTTGGACTCAACATTCGATCATCTGATAATCCCTTTAATTACTGAATATTTTAGATCACATCTTTTGCTGAGAGTTTGGACTCAGCATTCGATCATTTATTCTGTTGATATCTTAGCATTCCTTGGACCTTCTGTATTTATTTGCTTGGAACATGGACTCAGCTTTTTACTTGATTCATTAAAGGTTTTCTTATTCTGTAGAAAATATTCACCTGCTGAGAGCTTTAACTCAGCAGTCAATAAGAGTACGTTAAAATTACATACTTAGCTGTCTATGGGCATCTGCTGAGAGCTTGGACTCAGCAGCATTTGGGATTCTATGGAGAGCTTGGACTTAGTAGCCTTTGGGGTTCTACCAAGAGCTTGGGCTCAGTAGACAAAATAGGCTCTTTATAAAATTCGATCGTTGACGGATCAAAGAGTCTCTTTACTGAGAGCTTGGACTGAGTAAGCTTCTTTCCGATTTTGTCTTCTATGACCGAATATAGTAAACATTATCAAATTGCTGAGAGAATGGACTTAGCATTCACCGAATATCTATTGAAACCTTGGATTTTTCAGTACTTTTAGACTCTTTTAATTCCTTGAATTTTTTATGCTCAAGAGTCTAAACAAAGAGCTCAGACTCAGTAATTGTCGGGAATCTACTGAGAGCTTGGACTCAATAGTCAACATAGAATGATTTGCTTGAAAGAATTCTTCAATTTTAACAATCAAGCACTCTGCTTCTGACTTAATGTTGGGGAGACACTTTAAGAAATTCTTATTTTCTTATTTTCATTTACATTTTCGAATCTTTAACCAGGAAAATCATTAGAATTTTAGATAGGATTCTATGTACACAAGAAGTTTAGTGATCTAGCATTTTGTTTTAGACAGTTATATTGTTTGAGACAACAGAGTATTGTCATGAAAACAAGCATTTCTCTTATTGATATCATTGATTTACAAGAGTTACATTTCGCAAAGTATAATACTAAAAGTTTACAATGATCAATTTGTCTTTAGACTGCTCCAAATAACGCCTTTGCTAGATCTTCTCCTTCTTGGTCTCTTCCCCAAGCTCATGGCTGCAAGTCACCCCACTTGTGAAGCAATGTCTTGTTGGCTGAGAAATGTCAGTCTGCAAGTTCATTTTCAAGCTCCTCAAACTTGTATATAGACATTTCTTCGGCTTCAGCCAACTGGGCTTTCCAGTTGACACTTCAGCACACGGAAGAAAATACGAATCCAATGGAAGAAAAGGCATGTGACAGGTTTAGGTTTCAGAGGTTTGGATATGAATCTCCTAAGAGAAAGAACCTCCCCTTAAATAGACGCACACGCTCTTGAGACTTGTTCAATTAATTAACTCATCTGTCTTGAGAACCGACTGTTTCAGCATGACTTTCCTCGTGGCCATTTGAGACACTATTTTCAGAATTGAATCGTGTTGAACCTAAAAAAATCTTCGATAATGATAGTGAATATCCATCGTCGCCTCATAATTTACTCCATTGATGAGGCTCTTAATTGATATGTTGGTTGGGTATCCAAATATTTATTCCCTAATCTGATCAATTTCCCAAGGTTGATTCAGCAATCGTCTTCATATGCTGAGAGCTAGGACTCAACATTTTTCCTTATTTTGTCTATTGAAACCAATATTATTTAATAACTGACCATCAAGATTTCTGAGAGTTGGGACTTAGCATTCCGGTTAAACTTTTAGTATTTTACTGAAGAGCGTGAGCTTGGACACACTCGTATTCCGTATCACCTGAAAGAAATCCAACTACATCCAGAATTCCAATTTAGTGCAAGAAATCTAAGAACAGAATGAGACATGGGACTCATTCTTCTGTAACCTCGTCTAACTCTAATAGTCCAAGCTTAAGATGAAGCTCCTTGAATCTGCCTTCTGCTAGAGGTTTGGTTAATATGTCTGCTAGCTGGTCTTCTGTCCTGATGTAATCCACGGCGATATCATTTTTCTCAACATGTTCTCGAATGAAGTGATGTCTGATATCAATGTGCTTCGTCCTTGAGTGATGAACTGGATTCTTTGTGATGCACATTGCACTGTTGTTGTCGCAGTATATTGGAACGCAACCGGTGCTGACTTCATAGTCTTGAAGTTGTTGTTTGATCCACATCACTTGTGTATAGCAACTGGCAACAGCTACATATTCAGCTTCTGTCGTGGATGTTGCTACGAAGTGTTGCTTCTTGCTGAACCAGCTTATCAGCTTATGACCAAGGAATTGGCATGTCCCACTTGTACTTTTTATCAATTCGGTATACTCCGAAGTCCGAGTCTGAATATCCAACGAATGTGTGATCATCTGCTCTAGGGTACCAAATTCCTAAGGATTCTGTTCCTTTCCAATATCTGACAATCCTTCGTGCGTACTCCATGAGCGATTTATTTGGATTTGCTTTATATCTAGCACATACGCTTACAGCATAAGAAATATATGGCCTGCTCGCCGTTAGATATAATAGAGAACCAATAATACCTCTGTATGTTGTTGGGTCCACAGACTCGCCTTCTTCGTCCATTGATATTTATCATGCTGTACTTATGGGAATCCGCAATGTCTTTGTCTTATCTAGACAAAATTTTCTGATGAGATCATTTAGGGTTTAGGGTTAGTATAATTCTTTTGGTGGATGAAGATCCCGTAGGGTTAGTCTGCATGAGATTGTTAGTATACTTCCCATCACACTCATCGGAAAGTTTATCTGCATAAGTCTAGCAAACTTTTAAAATAGGTTTAGATTTATTGATCCAAATATGATGTCATCCACATAGATTTGGACGAGTAATATATCTTTAGCATCCTTGATAAAAAATAGTGCCCTGTTGATCTTCCCTTTCCTTAATCCATTCTTCAGCAAAAACTGTGATAATGTCTCGTACGAAGCTCTTGGGGCTTGCTTCAGACTGTAGTGAGCATTCCTCAATCTGTACATTTTATTTCCATGCTCAAATCCTAGAGGTTGCTCCACGTAGACTTCCTCCTTTAATTCACCATTCAATAATGCGTTCTTGACGTCCATCTGAAAAATAGTGACACCATGATGAGCAGCATAGGCTACAAATAACCTGATTGCTTCCAGCCGAGCTACTGGTGCAAATGTTTCATCGAAATCTATTCATTAGCACTGCTCATATCCTTTTAGCAACGGGTCTTGCTTTGTTGTGAACGACGAGTCCATTTTCGTCGCGTTTGTTCTTGAATATCAATTTGGTTCCTATCACCAATGATATGGTGGTCAATCGACGAGATCCCATACGAGATTCCGTGTGAATTCTGACTAAAGTGCGTTTGCCACTTTGGTAGGTTCTTCTTGTGATATAAAGTAGGCTAGCATAGCGTTGTGTCTGGTTCGGAATAAATTTGCAAGATCTCCTAAAATTGCGTCAGTAGGATGATCTCTAAGTTGCCACTTTGGTCTTTGTAGTTTCGTGACTAGAATTACTTGACTGCTAGACGTTCCAACTTGAGTTTTGGAAATAGGTACGTCAACAAGCTGTAGATTGTTCAAGATTTTTGCTACGCTTGTTAGGTTGACTTCTGCTGTAAGGTTGTCTTCTGATGCATCGTCTGCTGAATTTGTATTTGCTGGTGTGGTAATCCTGTCATCAACAGTTTGCTCCTGGGTTACATGTTGTCTTCAGCAATTCTCTCGCCATTTCGGGGATTCTCAGCAACATCTTCATTTTAATGATTGACTTCTCCTTCTTGAGTTCCCCCTTGACATATGAGTTCCTTGAGAGAATTTAGGGTGGCCTCGGCATTACCAGTTGCATCACTGGCCATCTCGACTGTTTGCTGATCAATCAAGATCTCCACTGTAGATGATGATTCATTCATTCACCTAGTCGGATCAATCAGTTCAGCTTCAGAAGTATTTGAGCCCAAAATTCCATCGACATCATGGTTCCATGAATCACATCTTTCTGACTTCTCATGGTCCTGAGCACTAAAGCAGGTTCATCAAAAATAAAATTGCATGTTATTTCCACAAGCTTGGTTGTCTTGTTAAGTACTCTATATCCCTTGTGAGAAGGATGTTCATATCCTAGGAACACTCCTTCGTCAGCTTTGGGAGAGAAAGTACTTAACTTCGACTTCCCATTATTATGGATATAACATCGTAAACCAAAAGCACGAAGATGAGCTAAGGAAAGCTTACGACCATGATATATTTTGTAGGGAGTTTTGTTGAAACGAAGATTCAGTCCACTTCGATTCTGACTGTAGCATGAGCTCATAACAACTTCTCCCCAGTATCTCTGACCTAGATCTTTATCAGTAAGCATTGTTTACACGGCCTCCTTAGAGTCATGTTCCTCCGTTCTCCCAAACCGTTCTGCTAAGGTGTTCATGCAGTGGACCTTTCATGTCCTATCCCAGTGTCGGTGCAGAAATCCATTAATGCTCCGTTACAGAATTTTGTACCGTTGTTAGATCTTATCCTTTTCACCATGAGCTGTTTGTCGTTTTGCACTCAAAGTATCAGCTCTGACAGGACTATCTTTAATTCGTCCTTGCTCTTGAGTAGCCTCACCCACGTGTACCTCGAATAGTCATAAATAATGACTAAAGTGTAATATTTATTACCTACGGTGGGTGGAGTGACTCTGCTGAATAAATCCATGTGTAGCAGCTCAAGGATTATGTTTGATGTGGCCTTTTCTGGGTTGGATCTGAAGGACGCCTTCGCTTGTTTTCCTAGTTGACAGGCTCTGTATATTCCTTGCTTCTTGAATGTCTCTTTGGGTAGACCTGTAACAATGTCATTTTTGGCAATATAGTTGATAGTTTTAAAATTTAGATGCGTTAGCCTTTCGTGCCATAGCCAGTTTGTCTCTTCTTTGCTGAATGCTATGAAGCATGATGCTTGCTAACCACTTCTGAAGTTCTGTAAAGATCTTGCCATAGGTCCTCTGATCTTCTGAAGTTCTGTAAAGATCTCTTCATATCCCGTCATGTGACATAAGCATCCACTATCTAGGATCCATTCTTTTAATTTACTTGAAGTTCTTCTTCCTAGACCCTGTTCCTACAAAACAAGGAAGTTATATTTTAGGTACCTGATCAATTACGGGTCCTGCAGGATTAGTTTTCTGGATTATTCCTTTAGGAATCCACACCTTCGTGATTTTGACATATCGTTTGTCATCACGTTTTACTACCCTTCCCTTCCTATTAGAGTATTACATTGAATCAGTATAAAATTGTGTAGTAGTGTGTCGTGCCTTCACAGTCTTTTGAAAATATGTTTACTTAGACTCTAGCCTCAAGTAGGTGTTCCTTCTATTTTGTGTGTATATTGGCTTCCTTGCAATCTCAGCAGATTGCTTAGCCTTGCTAGGCTTTGTATGAACCTTCCTAGTAGATGGAACAGTCTGCTGGGTTGCGTACTTTGACTTTGTTGGCTTTCTCTCAGCAGACAAGTAATCCAGTCTTTGTTGAGCGGTCAGCAGAGCGACGTTAGTTTGCTAACATTTCTGCTGAGCAATTGTAGCTAACTTGGAATTTTCCCTCTTGTCTTTCCTAGGAGGTTGCTGAACCTTCCCAGTTGCTGAGACAAAAACAGTTTTCTTTGATTTACTAGATTCAGCATCGCAAGATTCTCTTTCATCAAAACCTAATCCAGCAAAGTTCTTCGAAATCCTTTGGACACTTAGTATCTCATCTAAATCTCTTGTGTTTTTTTAAAATCTACAATTTCAAGTATTTTGCATGGAGTTTTTATTTTTCAGATTTCATTCTCTTGTTTCAAAATGTTAAAACATTCTTTCAAAGAGGAGAATTCAGTTCTTAATTTTGAAAGTTCCTCATCTACTGACCTAGATTTTTCAATCTCACTGCTCAAGGTAGAAAGCTGAGTTTTCAGAGAATAATTTTCCTTTACTAAAATATCTTTTAAAGCATGAACTTTTCATAGTTCTTTTAACAAAAATTCTACAAATATTTCATCTGATTCTGAGTAACATGAATCAGCGGTATCATGCATATTTTCTGAAGTAGAAGCAGCAAACATAAAAGTATTTATTACCTGATTTCTCGTGACAGCTAGAGCTGATTCTCATGTCTGCACTTCATTTCCATTAGCAGCTAGAGTATCCTTCATCGTCGTGATCTGGGATGTCTGGTAATTCTGTCCTTGTCAACAGAGCTTTAGTAACTACTTTTGATGCACTCCTTTCAAATAGCTTCCTTAATCCTTCAATTTCCTCTGGATCTATTCGAGGACACTCGAACTTCACATGATCCAGAGAATTGCATTCGTAGCATGTTCTTGGCGTCTTCTTGGCGATTCGGTTGTCTGGTGGTTGACTTCGCTGGAACTCTTCCTTCTTCCCTTTGGCTTTCAGCAGCAACTTTTGTAATCTCTTCATCTGCACTTCCAGCTCGCTGACTAAGCATTCTACTTCTTTGGCTTGATATCCACTAGTTGATGGGATCTCTTTTGTTGGACTGGAATGAGCTGGTTGATCTAAGTGGAATGGTTTCTTGGTTTTCCAATTATGTCCGTCTCTCTTCACGAAGAATGTTGTATCCTCGATGGGTTTTTCAATGGATACTACAGCACGAACAACTTCATTTTTGTTGATCTTCATGATGTCCCATTCGTGTGCCTTCGGTTGAGCAAACACTTCTTTGGTACTTATCACTGACAGATCTTTCTCTTTCAAGATGGTCACTTTTACAAATCAGTCCTCCTTTGGCAGTCTTGAGAAAATCATTGAGTTCATGTTGGGAAGCTCATATGTCCTTCCCAGCTTATTTAACTCAGCTACAATGGTGTGAATCTGACTTTCATGTCCTTGACGGTTTCACCTAGAACCAATTAAAATGATTCATACATGTCCACCCATTGTTGTAGTTTGTTTCTCTTCATTTGATCTGTCTCTTTGCTTAGAGTACCAAGAAAGTCGCACATTTCATTGGCATTCTCATATTCCAAAGCTTCTGCCATTAGGGTTGGTGACAAGGAACTTTAGATTAAATCCATGGCTACGTAATCTAATTGGCCACGAACTCGATCTTGTTGGGTCCATTCTTCGTACGGCTTGTCAACCATTATGTCTGGTCCTGTTACTCATTCCTGGTCTTCACCTTTTGGATTTTGATTGGTCTATTCTCAATCACTTGCTTCATCTCAGGATGGATATTCATCAACGTGATCAGCGACTTCTTCTTCCAGGTGGACTAGGTTTCTAGAGTAAACTTTCCAAAATTTACGTTGTTCGTCATTACTTTTAACCTTATCTAAAAATAGAAACACACAAATATTTAAGGAAAACATGGATCTGGTCCTAAGCGACTCAGAAGTAGCTAGTCTGTAAAGACCAACCACTCTAATACCACTTGTTGGTCCCCCCGATCAGAGTGTTTATATATGCAGCGAAAGTATTAATAATGCCTTACACTTATATTGCTAAAGTCACGACTTAGCAAGTGTTTATCAAATGTGTTTAAGCTTGAATATTCGTTACTTTAATTAAAGATTACACTATAACACTTGATGTGTTAAGTTTCAAATATGCGCACACACAATATAACGAAATAAAATAGTAAAGTACACCAGGATTTATAGTGGTTCGAACAAATGATCTACGTCCACTCTTTAGTCCTCCGACTGAAAATTCACTATTCAATTGATTACAAGGTCAGGCTTGATCTCTAACGTTGAGTAGCTCCTCCGTATTGTCAGCGCGCACCTGCAAGCACCTCGGTCTTCAATCTACACCTTGTCGCTCCTGAGAGTGAGGACAAACCTCCCTTATCCTTAGACGTCGACTATTGGGAGTTTTATAATCTTCCCAGAACTTGTCCTTGTGTTTAGCGATTGCCCTTGATAATCACGCTTGCGAAGAAAGGTGACTGCTAGATTCTTCTATGATAGAAAGAATCCCAATATTAACCTTAGAAGTTATAGTTCAGAGGTCTCAAGCTTTAAGTATGAAAGATTCAATCAAGTACAAGCTCGAATGAGTTCGCGTGGGTTTGAGAGTTTCTGGATCTTCTCTTACTATCTCTGTAAATAGAATTTCGCAAACCTTTGAATTATTTTTGGACGACACCTATTTATAGGTGAAGATTCAAACGACTGTTTGAATCTTTTCCGTAAGACTCAAAGGGATTGCTCGCCAATCTATGTTCTTCTTTTCTCTGCAACGCACAGCGACTCTTCAAGTCTCTTTCGAACTTGAAACCTCCGTTCTATCTGATGATTGTTCTTTTCTCTGATTCGTCAGGTTTCCTTGTGATCTGGATCCTTCTAATTTATGACTTTGTATTTGTCTTGATTGTTGTTGATTTTTTGCTGGCAGTTTATACAAAACTGACATTCTAGCAGTCTCGCTGAGATCTTGTAATATGCTTGCGTTATTCCTTCAGCATTCTCTTAAGTGCGTTCAACATTCCTTCGTGTTTGCTAGCCTTTACTAGCTTCTTCAGCAATGTTCAGGTTTGCTAATTCTTTCAGCATTCTATGATTATTTTCTTCTAGTCCTATTACGACTCGAGTAGATGTATCCTATACAGGAGTTTTACAATATGACTCGATACTAAGTTGGTAGAATCTAGATCTACTGAGCTTTGATGCACCAAAACCAAAATGAATAAACATACATTTTAGATCAAGGGGTTGCAATATTTCTAACAATTTTTTATTTCTTTTATTCTCTGTTCTTGCATGATATTTATGTTTAATTAAATGTGTAATATCCAATCATGTTGGAGATAATAGGAATCAAATTTACTGCTTATTATTTACTACATTAGAAGCATGCTTATGCGATTTATTTCATTGGGTTAAATTATGACTATAAATTCAATATTCATGCACTGCTTGATAGAATTTTAGCAATGTTATAATTTATAGCAACATGAAATAATTTGTGCGCAATCGAACCTTATGAATAAAATTACTAAGTGGTTTAATTCTTAAAAACCTCCACAAAGCAATCTCTTATTGGAGTGAATTATCTAATAAGAAATGTCTAAATGTGTAGCTTACTTATTTTATTATTCATAAGTTCTAATAAATGAGATTTCTTTAAAAAACATTTAATATAATGTGCACGTATGTCCTAAAAAGTAATACAGATCTATGTCCAGATATCGAACCCAAGGGAATGGAAGTAAGCCATGCACATTATATTATTTGTAAATTCAGGTTTTGAGTGTGATTTCCTAAATAGAAATGCAAATAAGCATATAAAATAAAACCAAACAATGCCAAGACCAGTAACAATTGCTCTTCCCAAATTATAATCATAAAATCTTCAGAAATACAGATTAATAAAATCAAGAAAACACACTCGGGTTGCTAACTATTGGTTATCCACTTTCTTATATGTTGTAGTATGGTTCAGACATCACTTCTGGTTCTTGTTACCTCACTCTTTTCTGCCTAGCATATTGTCACATTACTTGATCTGCATTTTCTTGTTATACATCATATGTCTATGATGGAGTTAACCGTTAAACACAATATTCAATGGGTTTCAAAAGTCTCACTTTCTTTGTATGTAAACAGAAGAATTTAAGATTGATCAAGATTTCCTAAGCCTAGTTCTCCTTTCGGTCTCCCTAGGTGGTATATTCTCTGCCACCGTCGTGTTTAGAGAATCGAACAAACAAAAATCAAGATCAAACACCAGAAGTAGAAATTAAAACAGCTTTAGAATATATTCAAGCAGATAAACCAGTCAACAACCCAAGCACTAAGAGTTTAGCTCTTGCTTGCGAAAGAAAAATAGAAAATGGTATTCAAGTTCATATCTCTAACCATTCTCTATGCAAAATATAATCTAAAACTGATCTGGATTCTTCACAGCTTCAGCTTCACTCCACACGAACACTTTCTTCTTCCCGCACACACTACCTTGATCGCCGTGTGTGTTCTGATTGTCATCCCCCTTGTACTCCACTTCTTTTCCAAAATATATCTTCCTTTTCAGTTCAGCTTCATCCCAGCTCTACACGTGGCATCACAATCTGCCTTCCACCTCTGGCGGCTTCAGTGGTTGACACTTGTCCAACTTTTGGGACAGGATCTGAAAAGTGCAAGGATCTTTTCTGTTGTGGTCCCAGATTTGTTACTTTCATTACTTGAACCATGAGGTTCCCATGCTGCGACATTGCTTCCTCTCACCACGCTCTTGTTGTGCTCCAACACAATAGGACCTGTGGCAATACTTAAACAATTCCTTAGCAAAAACTCATAAATAACCTAAAACACACATAATTAAGCATAAACTAGATACATTCACAAATCCACCTATATTTTCCTAACTATCCTATGAAACAAGACTATTATGAAACACATTTAACTAGTTTGAAGCAGAAATAATAATTCTTTACGAGAGTTATCTCTCCTCCAACTTAAGATATTGCTTGTCCCCAAGCAACAAAGACTCAAAGATTAAAATGACTTAATTTGCTTATTCCTGTCTCGAAACATCAAGCCCACACCAAAGAAATCAAGAAGAAAAGTTCCATAAGTGACTCACAATTAATCAAGTTTCAACCACCTCAATCTTACAAGTTAAATCATAATATTTCAACCTAGCTTATAAACCAAAGTCTCAAAACACCTCAACAAGATAGCTATCATGTGCTTCAAGCTTAAACTTAACTTCCATTTCAGCTCCAATGATCATCGATGCCACTGTTTTTGACTATCTTTAACATTAACATACTCTCCACTAATGGAACTTGCATTGCACTAAGATCAAAATGTCTTCGTAAGCTTCTAATGTAAGGTTGTTGCTAGGGTAAGGAGATTATGGACAAAGTGACAAAAAATTTGAAGAGGCATTCTTTCGGTCTTGCACTTAGAATTCATTTTATTGAAACTACAAAGGAAGAACTACATATACCTTCAGACTCACATATTTTTTCTAGATGGTCATATAATTCCATCTATTTTTCTTGATTTCTCTTTTTTTTTAGATATAAACATGCCACTCAAATGTTGCAGCATAGTTTATTTACAAAAAAGCAATAAAACTCTATACATTCAGGCCATTCTTTGTTCTATCCTGACATTATTTTTCTAATTTTTAAGTGCAAAGACCTAAGTAAACAAGCCTCTTAATTCGGGTGAGTGTATGGACAATCGGCTCACATCCTTTACGGTTTAATTCAAACAAAAGGCTCAAAGCTCAAATCAAGGTGCAAGGGTAAATGATGCAAAATGAAGGAAACATCTGCAAGCACAAAGATGAAAAGATGGCCTAAATCATCTCTTACTGCATCACTCATTCTAGTTTCGTTTCAAGTATGCTAACATTTCTAGATTGGAGGCTCCTCACACAATTTTTTTTTCTAAGTAAAATTAAAGTACCGATTAAGCTAAAGCATGCATGTAGAATATCAAGTTTTAGAAAACAAGATAACCACAAGACTTTGTGCCACAAGCTAGGTTACAACCCTAAGATTAAACTTAACAATTTTGGGGGCTGAGTCTCCAATCAAAATGATCATAACTCATGAAACTTCAAGCAAGAGAGTACACACAAACCCACATCATTAAGCTCGAGACAGGATAAAAGAACTAATTTTAATACTTCATTAAACACCACCCTACACTTCCATTCATATCATACCAAAACACTTCACCCAAAACATAAACACAAAACAACCAACAATCCTATATTACACGTTCAACATAATCACCCAAACATCAAATCAAAAGCAAGTAATAAAATAGAGATTTTGTAGAAAAGGTTCAGAATTGACCACAACCCTCAAGTGGTCTTCTTCTTCTTTCCAGCAGCAGGTTTCTCCTTCTCAGCCTTCACACTCCTCATCTCCTTCAACAATTTTTCAATTTTGGAACTGCATTTCCAACAACACCGTCTTCAAGTCTTCAAATTCCTTCAGCACGTTGGCTTATTGCTCTTTGATTTCCTACACATCTCCCTCCAGTTCTTGCATAGAATTATTGTTAGACGAAGAGGGTCCCACTCCTTCTTTCTTCTGGGAAGCTTCATGCCTCTGGCGTAGGTACTCGACATTGAAAAAAGTCCCATGACCTTGCACGGCTCATCACTGTGGAATTGAACTCCTGACTTCTTGCAGAGTTCAAAGATAAAAAAAAGGACAGAAAAGGGGCCCTCGCTCTATAGAGGCGGAGTAACCAACTGCATCTACTAAGAAGGGAGCAAAGTTGATCGGCTCGCTTTACAAAATGGCAGCAATCATGAGGATCCGGTTCTGACTGATATTGGTATTGTGTATGGTTTGACTAATCATATTCTTTAGAAATTGCAGCCACAGGTTTGCCTCAACGTGCAGAAACTTGGAGAGCACATACTGGTTGTCCTTTGTCTCGTCATTCCATCTTGCTCCAGGCAGTCCCACCATTCTTAGAGCTTCATCAAATTGTTCCTTCGTGGGTGCCAAGCACAACTCCAAAAATTCATTTGGATCAGGCGCATGTGTCCTAAATACTTCATGAATTGCCTCTGGATTCAGTCTCACTTCCTTCCTTCTGACACTTGCAACTATCTCAAACTCCTGAGTGGTGGACTATTCACAATATGCATAGAATTCCTAGACCAAAGAAATAATAGGAAGAGGTGGTGTAATCACAAAACTTTCCCAACTCAGTTGTTCAATCTGCCTTACTAAGACTTCAGGCAACAACTTTAAATTTTTTAAAACCTCTCTTAATTAACTGTTGTCGATCCATCATAATCTTCATCCTTTCCTTGTGTAGCTTGGATGAAAATTTGGGGAGGTTGTCGATCTCATCTTGTGTTAAGCCCACTTCTTCTCCTACCTTCTGCTTGCCCTTATTGACCAGCTCTTTCTGATTGGGCTATCCTCCTCTTTTGGGCTTGGTTGATGGCTCACCCTCTTTCACAACAATAACATTCAATCTCCTACCCGTCTTGGGATTTCTTGGAATTTCTTCCTGCTCACTTGCTGACACTTCTTCCTTCCTTTTTCTCTTGTTTACCTTCTTCTCTGGCTGCTTTGGTTCCTCCTCCTCTTCCAGGGGATTGCTTTCTTCTTTGTTTTATTTTTCTTCCTCACCCTCGGACTTTTTTTGTTTCTTCCTCTGATCCATGATCTTTAGATGCTGCAGCATCGTCTTCATTTTCTGTTTCCTGCTCGGCCTCTGATTCTGTCTCCTCAGACTCTTGTTCCTCTTCTTCACATTCTTGACTTACTTCTTCTTCTTGCTCCTCATCATCATCTTCGTTTTCAAAACTTTCCTTTTCAGATTGTTTCTTATCTTCGACCTTTTTCTGCCTGGTTTCCTTAACATGGGTAGTTGTCTTCTTGGGTTGGGGTTTCTGAATTGGTTTTTCTGGTTCTTTCTTGGATGGGGTTGGCTTATCCTTCTTTTCATTTGAGGATGATGGTGAGGGCTTCTTAGCCTCCACTGCCTTCTCCTTATTTTCTTCTGACACTCGCAACTTCTCAGCAGCCTCCACCAATTTTTGCAACGGATCTGTCTTCCCTTTCTTTGGCTTCTCTGGATGAGCCCCCTTCTTTACAACTGGTGGTGCTTCCTCTGATATCAATAGGACTCTCCTCACTTGTTTGAGGGAGTTTAGTATTTCTCCTGGCCATGGTGGCCGCAACAGTTCGGCCAGACCTTCTCATTGGTTTTATTGGCTCCTTAGCACCATCCAGAGCACCCCCTTTTTGATTTGGCTTTCCCTTAGGCTGCTCATGTTTCCCTCTCTTCGGACTTGGGTCTGGGCTCTCATCTGTCATTCCAAGCCTTCTTTTCCCAGGGTTCTTAGTCTTCATCACGAGTTTCTCTACATTTTTCCCAAGTAAGAATACATAAGAAAATAAATTCAAATTCACAGTAAACAGAGAACTAGCACCTTACTCAAATATTCAACACTTCTCACTACAAACTATTCCAGTAAAGAAAACACCCTCCCCCAAACTTTATGCTTCAGTATGATGTTCAGAAAGTTTAGTTCGCAGACTCAAGAAAAATCAGGGGTTTAAGTAATTCTCTTTACTCGAATCAGAAACTTCACACAACCCAGAGAACACCCTACCAAACTCTTGCATGCGTGTCACATAATTCATTCTCACCCTAAATATCAACTACCCATCATAAATTTTTTACCCCACATGCTTTCCAGACACGAAATTCACAGAAAAATCTTCAGAAAGCACAGTTTCTCAACACCATTTTGCAGAATCATAAATTATTTGTTACCATTGGCCGAATATTCCTCCATATTTACTTCTAAATCAAGCCAAAATGCCAAACGAACAATGGAAAAGAAGAGATACTTACAGCTTTTATTTAACCCTTCAAGACTCTATCTGCTTTTCTTTCTTCCCACAAATGCTTAACAAAGAAATTTTGTTTTTGGTTGCAGAGATAATTACCAGCGTTGTTTTATGGAAATAGTAAAAACTCTTCAAAAAGGCAACTCTACATCGGATGACATCAACATGTGGTTTTCAGCGGTTGGTTGCCTTCCATGTGCCTATCCTGCCAAAGAAATTTCCTGAATTAATTTCTAAAGGTAAATTTTTTTCTTTTTCCGTCATAATTCCATAATCTATTATATAATATAAAGTCCTAAAATAAGAAATAAAAATCTAAAATTATCCTAGTGTACGAAATTTAACTAACCTACTATATTAAAATCATGTTATTTACATTTTGCAGCAAAGAAAATAGCTAATGAAAATTTAATAAAAGGAAACAACAGTAAACTTAAAGGAAATTCTCCCTGAACAAAGACAAGCATAATCTTCATTGAATCATCCCATTGGCTATGGGGTTCTTTTGTCTAAGGCTCTTCCATGTGGATGGAAGCCTTCTCTCTCTCTATGCTTCCACCAAAGTAGTGCTTCACTCTGGCTCCATTCACTTTAAATGTTCCCCCAGTATTTTCATCCCAAAGATCCACTGCCCCATATGGATAGACCTTGACCACTGTGAAAGGCCCTGACCACCGAGACTTCAACTTTCCTGGAAATAACCTCAATCTGGAGTTAAACAACAACACTTTCTTTCCTTCTTCAATCTTCATATCTGAAATTTTACCGGCATGCCATTTCTTGACCTTCTCCTTATACAGTTTGGCATTTTCATATGACTGCAACCTCAACTCATCCAGCTCATTCAATTGCACAAATCTCTTTGCACCACTGGCTTTAGGATCTAAATTCAACTTTCTTGTTAACCAATATGCCTTATTTTCTAATTCCATATGTAAGTGTCAAGCTTTTCTAAGAACCAGACTATAAGGTGACATTCCAAAAGGGGTTTTATAAGCAGTTTTGTAGGCCCAAAGTGAATCATCTAAATGTTTAGACCAATCTTTCCTAGTGACATTCACCACATTTTCTAGCACACTTTTTACTTCTCTATTTGGAAGCTCTGCCAACCCATTAGTCTACGGTGGTAGGCCGTAAACACTCTGTGGGTGACATTGTACTTGGACAACATTGCTGAGAGACTTTTGTTAATGAACGGGGTGCCCTCATCGCGGATTATAGCTCTAGGTGTGACAAATCTGGTAAAGATGTTCTTGTGAAGGAACTTCATTACTGGAGCTGAATCATTATGGGCACAAACACATGCTTCAACCCATCTGGATACATAATCCATTGATAATAGAATGTATTCATTCCCAAAGGACATTGGAAAAGGATCCATGTAGTCCATTCCCCACACATCGAACGATTCTACCTCAACTATGTTATTCAATGGCATTGCATTCTTGGTAGTCAAATTTCCTACCCTTTGGCACCTGTCACAGTTCTTAACAAACAAATAAGCATCTTTAAAAATAATTGGCAAAAAGAAACCTGATACAGCACCTTTTCTGCAGTTCTTTGTCCACTATAATGCCCTCTGTATGCTGCAGCATGGCATTCTGCTAGAATTGCCTGCACATCTTTCTCTGGTACACACTTTCTGAAAATTTGATCCGATCCCAATCTATACAGAACTGGGTCATCCCAGTAGAATTATTGTGTCATGAGGAATCTTTTCAATTGCTGCCCATTATTTCATAAGGATTCCTTCCAATTGTTAAGTAATTGGCTATGTCTGCATACCATGGAGCTTCTTCTTCACAACTTATCAGCTGCTCATCTGGAAATTTATCATTTACTTGCTCACTCTCGTCTTCTCCATTGGGGTTTTCATGTCTTGAAATATGATATGCTACTAGGTTCTCAGTCCCCTTCTTATCTCTGATTTCCATACCAAACTCTTGCAGCAATAATATCCATGTAATTATCCTTGGTTTGGCATTTTTCTTTGCCATTAAGTACTTTATTGATGAATGGTCTGTGTATACAATCACCTTAGACCCCACTAAGTAAGATCTGAACATATTAAAAGCAAACACCACAACTAATAGTTCATTCTTTGTGGTTGTATAATTTCTTTGAGCTCCATCAAGGGTTCTACTTGCATAGTATATCACCCTAAAGATCTTGTCTTTCCTCTGCCCCAAAGCAACTCCTAATGCATAGTTGCTGGCATCACACATCAGCTCAAATGGAGAACTCCAATCTAGAGGTTGCATCACTGGAGCAGACTTCAGCTTCAGAAATACTTCCACACAAAACTTTCTTTCTTTCTCCAATAACTCAGACAGAGGCTTAGCAATCTTAGAAAAATCTTTTATAAATCTTCTATAAAATCCTGCATGCCCGAGGAAGCTTCTGACTGCCTTAATTGAGTTTGGTGTGATCTTTTTGTCTATAACCTCAATCTTGGCTGGATCCACTTACATTCCAACCTTAGATATTTTGTGTCCTAAGGCAACACCCTGCTGTACCATGAAATAGCATTTTTCCCAGTTCAGTACTAATTGTGACTTCTCACATAGTTTCAAAACCTTCTCCATGTTACTCAAGCATGCCTCAAAGTCTTCTCCAAACACTGAGAAGTCATCCATGAATATTTCCAACCCATTATCTATCATCTCTGAAAATATAGCAATCATGCAGCGCTGAAAGGTTGTTGGAGCATTGCATGGCCCAAAGGTAATCCTTCTAAAAGCAAATGTCCCATAAGGACATGTAAAAATGGTTAGGCTCTGATGTTCTGGAGCTATTGCAATCTGGCGATATCCTGAATACCCATCCAAGAAGCAATATAATTCTTATCCAGCCAATTTGTCTAACATCTGATCTACAAATGGCAAAAGAAAGTGATCCTTCTTTGTTGCATCATTTCGCTTCCTGTAGTCAATGAAAATTCTCCATCTTGTCATAGTCCTAGTTGTGATCATCTCATTGTTCTCATTCTAGACTACTGTAACTCCTCCTTTCTTAGGGACATACTGTACTGGATTCACCAAAGAACTATCAGAAACTGGAAAAATGATCCCTGCATCCAGCCACTTGATGACTTTCTTTTTCACTAATTCTTTCATGTTAGGATTCAACCTTCTCTATGGCTGGATGGAATTTTTACTCCTCTATTAGAATCTTGTGCATACTAATTGTGGGACTTATCCCCTTAATGTCAGATATAGTCCATCCTATTGCTCGTTTATATCTTTTGACAGTTCGAACAAACTATGCTCATTCTATTCCTTCAGATTTGCTGCTATGATAACCGACAATGTATTTGATTCACCCAGATAAGCATACTTTAAATGAGCAGGTAAAGGTTTCAAGACTAATTCTGGGTGTTCTTCCAAAGAAGGCTTGGATTCCTTCATTTCCCTATATAACAAATCCAATGGATCAAAAGGTTGCCTAACTCCCCCAAACTTTTGTCCTTACTCCACCCATGTTACAGCATCACCAGTTAACTCTTCATTGTCAGGGTTCTCTCCTCAATGGTTTTCTTGTATAAATTCTTCTATTGCTGATTCCAGAACTCCAACAGAGAAGCAATCTTCTAAATTATCAGGGACCTTCATGGCATTGAACAAGTTAAAAGAAGCTTGTTCATCGTGCACCCTCATAATTAACTCTCCTTTCTCCAAATCAATAAGAGTCCTCACTATAGCAAGGAAAGGTCTCTCTAAAATGATAGGCACCTCACTATCTGCTTCATAATCTAGTATAATAAAATATGTTGGGAATATGAATTTGTCCACCGGCACGAGCACATCCTCAATTTTTCCTTCAGGGTGTACTGTGGATCTATCAGCCAGTTGCAGAGATATAGTTGTTGGTCTGGCTCCTCCAATACCCAAGTTCTGAAATGTTGATAGGGGCATCAGATTCACACTAGCCCCTAAGTCACACAAGGCTCTGCCCACATCCCTGCCTCCAATAGAACAAGGAATGGTAAAACTTCCTGGATCCTTCAACTTGGCTGGAATTAGTCTTCTTAGGGGTCCACTTTCTTCCTTAAAAAGCGAGCAGTTTCAATCTCCTTCAAACTCTTCTTCTTTGACAGAATATCTTTTCGGAATTTTACATAGGTTGGCATATGTTCAAGTGCCTCCACCAATGGAACATTGATATGAATTTGCTTCAGCATTTCCAAAAATTTCTTGAACTGTTCTTCTTTTTTTTTCTTGAATCTGGCTGGATAGGGTGGAGATGGTACATAATCATATTCCTCTAATCCAGATTTTCTTTTTTCTTTTACTACATTTCCCTCCGAGTTTTCCACCGCCTTTTCCACAGGATCTTTTTCAACTACTATCTCAAGATTCACATCTTCATTCTCAACTAACTTCTCTTTCAAAGCTTTCTCCTTATCTGATGTAATTCCTGAGGATGACCCTTCCCCAATATCTGGATGTGCAGTTTTTCTTTCTTCAAATTGTTTCCCACTTCTTAATGTGACAACCTTACATTGCTCTTTTCCTCCCAGTGGATTCTCAGTGTTGCTAGGTAAGGTTCCTTGTGGCCTACTCCTCATTTCATTGGCTAACTGTCCCATCTGCAACTCTAAGTTTCTCAACGAAGATGCTTGACTTTGAATAAGAGCATCCTGACTCTTTAAGCACACCTCATTTTGGGTCATAAATACCTTCATCATTTCTTCCATGGTTTTCTCCTGCTTAGGAGGTGGTCCCTCAAATCTTTGTTGCTGATTATGTCCCTGTTGATTGTAGACTCCTTTGTTATAATGTTGCTCCTTTGCTGCAGTATTATGGTTTCCTTGTCCAGACTAGGAGAAATTGGGATGATTTCTCCATCCAATATTATAAGTATTTGAATAAGGATTGTTGCTCTGATGGTGTTGATTCATATTCCCCATGCAACAAACTGAAGCAGGATTTGATGGGCAATCCTCAAATTGATGTGCCTCTCCATAGTAAATGCAACTCAGAACCATTGCAGCTTTTGTGGGTGCTGCAGTAACCATACCCTGGCTAGTATTCTTCTCTATGTTCTTAGTGGTTGCTCCCAAAGCTTCCATCTGTGCTGTCAAAGCAGCAAGAGGATCTTTTTCAGAAATACCAGCTACCTTTTGAGTAGTAATTGTTGTAGCTCTTGAATTTGACCAATAATAGTTGTTTGCAACAATCTTGTCCAAAATCTCACAAGCTTCATTGTATGTCTTGTCTAATAGTGCTCCTCCAGCAGATGCATCAACAACCATTCTTGAATTCCCACTCAGACCATTGCAGAAAGTTTTAATTTGAATACAGTATGGGATTCCATGATTAGGACATCTTCTGAGCAATTCCTTAAACCTCTCCCAAGCTTCACTCACAGATTCATCCTCCTGCCTGAAAGACATGATAGAGCTTCTGCATCCGACATTTCGAGTTGGAGGGAAACGTTTCAGCAAGCTTGTTCCATGTTGTGACAGACCCTGGTGGAAGATTAGTCAACCAGGTCTTAGCACTGTCCCTAAAAGAAAAGGGAAACAGTCTCATTCCCAAGGCTTCTGGAGTTACTCCTTGTACTTGAAATTGTCATAAACCTCTAAAAATGACCTTAGATGTAAGTGTGGGTGAATCAGTAGCCATTCCCCCAAACTGTCCTAAATTCTGTAGCATCAGGAACATGACAGGCTTTAATTCAAAAAGTTGGGCCTCCACTGTTGATCTAAGAACCCTAGGTACAAACTCATTCAATCTAGGAGCTATGAATTGTCTGATAATTATTTTCTTGTCATTAGCCAAAGCTACCACATTCTCTGGATCCTCTTCCCTATTTCCACCACCAGGTGGAACTACAGCAGCTATTCTCTTGTTTTTCTGCTTTCTACTGTTTCTTTTGAATGTTCTCTCGATTTCTGGATAAAATGGAAATGGTTCTTGTTCAATTGCCTCACTCATGCACAACTAGCATCTCTACAATTATAGTAATGTTTAGTTTCCAGCAACTTCAGTTAACTAAATTTGCATGCAAAATCAAATAATATAATAGCGTTAAGACTTAATATCAATCACTCCCCAGCAACGGCGCCAAAAAATTGTTTTTGTTGTTGTGCTAGTAGCTAATATAATTAATACTCAAGTGCATGTATGTCCTAACAAGTAATACAGATCTAAGTCCAGATATAGAACCCTAAGGAGTGAAAGTAAGCCGTGCACATTATATTATTTGTAAAATCAGGTTTGGAGTGTGATTTCCTAACTAGAAATGCAAATCAGCATATAAAATAAAACCAAACAACGGCAAGACAAGTAACAATTTCTCTTCCCAAATTATAATCATAAAAGCTTCAGAAATTAGGATTAATCAAATCAAGGAAACACACTTGGGTTGCTAACTATTGGTTAGCCACTTTCTTATATGCTGCAGCATGGTTCAGACATCACTTCTTGTTCTTGTTACCTCACTCTCTTCTGCCTAGCATGTTGTCACATTACTAGATCTACATTTTCTTGTTAAATGTCATACGTCTATGATGGATTTAACTGTTAAACACAATATTCAAAATAGGGGTTTCGCAAGTCTAACTTTATTTGTATGTCTACAAAAGAATTTAAGATTGATCAACATTTCCTAAGCCTAATTCTCCTTTCGGTCTCCCTAGGTGAAATATTCTCTGCCACCGTCTTGTTTAGAGAGTCAAACAAACCAAAATCAAGATCAAACACCAGAAGTAGAAATAATAACAGCTTTAGCATATATTCAAGCAGATAAACCGGTCAAGAACCCAAGCACTAAGATTTTAGCTCATGCTTGCGAAAGAAAAACAAAAAATGGTATTCAAGTTCATATCTCTAACCATTCGGTATGCAAAATATAAACTAAAACTGAGAATAAAACTAAAATTGATCTGGATTCTTCAGTGCTTTACCTTCACACCACACGAACACTTTGTTCTTCCCGCACGCACTCCCTTGATCGTTGTGTGTATTCTGTTGTTATCCCCCTTGTACTCCACTTCTTTTCCAAAATATCTCTTCTTTTTCAGTCCAGCTTCATCCCAGCTTTACACATGGCTTCCCAATCTACCTTACAACTCTGACGGCTTCGGTGGTTAACACTTGTCCAACTTTTGGGACATGATCTGAAAAGTGCAAGGATATTGTCAGTTGTGGTCCCAGATTTGTTCCTCATTACTTGAACCATGTGGTTCCCATGCTGCGACATTGCTTCCTCTCACCATGCTCTTGTTGTGCTCTAGCACAATAGGACCTGTGGCAATACTTAAACAATTCCTTCGCAAAAACTCATACATAACATAAAACACACACAATTAAGCATAAACTAGATACCTTAACAAATCCACCTATATTTTCCTAACTATCCTATGAAACAAGACTATTATGAAACACATTTAACTAGTTTAAAGCAGAAATAATAATTCTTTACGAGAGTTATCTAATCTCAAAGTCAGCATTCTCCTTCTTTGTTAACTTGTCTCCTTCTCTTTCAGCTAGTATGGTAACAACTTGGCTTCCTCCTTGCGCAGCCTATTGTTTATCCTTGCTCGATCACCTGCCCCATCTCTGGATGTATGTTCTTTAACATGATTAGCGACCTCTTTTTCCAGGTGCTGTAGGTTTCTCGAGAGAACCTTCCCAACTTCGCGTTGTTCGCCATTGTCTTTATCCTTAGCTTAATACATAAACACAAGAAATATGCATGGAAAAATGAAGATATTCTTGTAAAGATCAACCACTCTGATACCACTTGTTGGTCCCCAATCTGAGTATCTTAGTTGCAGCGGAATGTTTATGCACTTATCTTGCTACGGTCACAACTTAGCAAGTGTTTATCAAATGTGTTTAAGCTCGAATATTCGTTAGATTTACTTCAAGTTATACTTCAACACTTGATGTGATGAGTTTCAAAATAAAAAATACGTAACGAAATATAAATAATAAATGAACACAAAGTTTATAGTGGTTCAAACAACTGTTCTACGTCCACTCTTCAGTCCTCATGATTGAAAATTCACTGTGATTGATTACAAGGTCAGGCTTGATCTCTAACATTGAGCAGTTCCTCCGTCTGGTCAGCGCGCACTTTCAAGCACCATGGTCTTCAATCTTCACTTTGACACTCCTTAGAGTGAGGACAAACCTCCCTTCTCCTTGGACATCGACCTTGAGAGTTTTATAGTTCTTTCGAGAACCTTTCCTTTGTTTGGCAATAGCCCGTGATAATCACTCTTGCATAGCAAGGTGACTGCTAGATTCTCCTGGATAGAAAGAATCCTAAAGTTAACCTTTGAAGAAATTTCAAAAGTCTCGAGCTTTAAATTCAAAAGCTTATGCAAAGCCTCGATCAAATGAATGCTTGGATGTGAGTTCGCATGAGTTTGAGAGTATCTTGAACTATTTAACTTCTCTGTTGTAGAATTTGCGAACCTCTCTAGCACTTTGCGATATCACCAATTTATAGATGAAGATTCAAACAGTTATTTGAATCTTATCCGTTAGACACAGAGTGTCTGCTCGCCAATCTCAGTCCTTGTTTTCCTGCGAAGCACAGAGACTCCTTAGGTCTCCTTCATCTCTGATTGGCATTCTCCTTATCTTAGCCGTCTTTATCAGAACGAATCTTTGAGATTGATTATAGAAACCTTCTTTTTGTTTGTTGATTATCCTTCTCTCTGACTTTTCAGGTTTCCTTGTGATTTGGATACTTCTGTTTCACGACTTCATGTTTATGTTGATTGCTGACATGCATTTGCTTGTAGTTGGCAATTGATAAGCTCTGATTTTGACTCACTTATCTTATTGTTTTCAAGTGTTTTATTTAATTTTATTGATTTTATTCATATATTTTTAGCACGAGTCAAGTTTATAGGGTATTAAGCTTGCCATGGTGTGTTTTTATAGGTTTTAGGCAGAATTCAATGGAAACCCATACCGAAAGCAGTTGATGTTCAAAGAAACAGTCACAACTTCTTCCACAGACGGAGTTTGAGATAATGAGGCACGGAAATGGAAAGATCTTTGAGTTAGCTTTCCAATGAAACTGGAATCGGGTCAATTGGAGTTTGGGAGTGAAAGTTATGGCCAAAACTACGAGACTGCGCAGAAGGATCGAAAGGGGGAAAAGGTCTCTATCTCGACCAATATGAAGGCCACATCGACCGACGCAAGGGGATCCGCATCGACCGACGAAAGCTCCAAGCCAACCAAGACAAACCCAGTAAAAGGAAAAATAGATATTTTTATGGTTAAATCATATTTTTAGCCCTAGATCCCAATATATACACCTTTAACTCTATAAATACTCATCTAGCTCGAGTTTAGTGAGGATTCAGCCTTTATTCATCAGTCATTATTCACTCCTCAGTTTAGTTTTTATTCAAGTTTTTTTGAGATTGAAGACTCGAACAACCTTTATTTTTCATTGCAAGTTTTATTATGCAAATTAATAATATGTTTCTTGTGTTTTTTTCCAACATGAGTGGCTAGAAACCCTAGGGGGTTCTAGGGCTATGTGAAATAAATCATGTTTGCATGTTAGATTAATCAACTCAAAATTGCATGGTTTCAATTCCTAATTTAATTGATAGAACTTAGAATTGAAGATGGATCAAGATATGAATTTGGTTCTATGTTAATAACTGTTAATCGAAAGACCGAGAGGAGAAGATTAATAATAGGAAGAGGAATTGTCTTAAAAGGAAGATAATTAATTGTAGGGATTAAATCTGTTATTTTTATTGTGGTTAATTATTATTATGTTCTTGAGGCCAACCAAGATTATATATAGTCACATGATAGTAACCTAGGTTAAAATTACCCAACAAAGGAATTTTAATACTTTATTTGATTTCCCGCCATTGTAGAGTTGATTGATTTGACATGTATTCTGATTTATTATTTGCCCTAGAATATTGCTTTTCAAAACCCTTTAAATTTCTGTATTGTTATCTTTATTTTCCAAAACCAAAACCCTATTTTCAGTCTACTCAAACGATAAATCTTAAAACTATAGTTAGTATATGAGATAGTTTCGTTACACAATTCCTCTGGGTTCGACTACCTTTGGGTATTTATAAATTTATTTGCCACTGTGTTTGCAATTAATCTGCAAAATTTGCAGTGATCAAATTGGCGTCGTTGTCGGGGAGTTGTTAGACTTTATCATGTTACTAATTTGTTTAAAGATTAATTTGATTGAGTTTTTTTTATTTTATTTAATTTTGTACGTGTGCGTGTGTTTGGTGCATGAATCTGAGTTTTTTTTCGTCTACGCCTGTTCCCCTTCTCACATTGGGATCAGGCTCGAACTGTAGTAGCATTAGGTTTTGGGCTAATCTTCGAGCAGAGTTTCTCTTTGCCTACTTCGCGCCGCCTGTGATCATCTAAAAGAAGATGGTAATTCGGCAGTTCTATCAGAAGATTGATGAGTCCTTGTTCGAGGCCTGGAGCAGAATCAATGATTTGTTGAGGAGTTACCCGAACATGGAGTCAATACGAAAGAGTAGGAACACATCTTCTACCGGGGGATGAACGAAAAGACTCAAGAGTCCGTGGATAACGCAGCTGGAGGTTCTTTGATGAGCAAGTCTCCCAGGAAAGCTCTCAAGCTCTTCAAGAAGATGGCCATGCACACTAAAAAGTGGTCAAATCCAATGAGGCCCCAAGTAAATGAAGGAACACGTCGGTGAAGGCGGATCGTCCCCACGATCGATGTTGGTTACCAAACGTACACATACATGGTTTAATTAAATTAAATCAAGGAGATCAAAGAATTACCAATAGATCTATACAGATCTGTAGCTTTATTCCACTGGAGATCTTCTAGCCTGTGTCCCGCGAACCACGATCGAATGCCGAGTGGAAAGCAATCCTCCGAATCGTAGATGCCAAACAAAAACACTAGATCTACGATGTTTGAGAGAACTAAACCCTAGCCGTCGCTCAACACATGAGCTTATGAAAAATGACAATTTGACAACTAGGGTTTTTCTCTCAACCATAAGTTCCTATTTATAGGCATCTTCTATGATTTCTAGTTGGGCCAGGCCAGGGATCTCTTGAAGGTATAGGATTGGGCCTCCCATAAGTCCAATCACATATATTCAGCCCATAATATAAATTGAACTTATAACATTAATTCATTCCACTAGAGAATTAATATTGCAACTGCCATCTTATCCCGATGTAAATCAGGGCTTCTATTTGACTTAATTAATTCCCCGTGTTTAAGATAATGCACATCCATTAATTAATTAAAAGCTCTTACAGCATTAATTAATTAATATCTTAATCCTTAAGTAGTACCCGCTCAACATTATTATTGTATCGGAATAAATTCCACCTGCAGGGTTTAATACGATAAAATTTATGAACTCCTTAAGGGGATGTCATCAACCTCGAAGTCCAGGACACGGTGTCCTAATGTGACTATATAAACACATACAAATAATGTTGTTACCCAAGATACGGAGTATATTGAATCATCCTTTTGATTCTCACCCATGGTAAGTCAAAGTAACAAACAATCATTTGCATGTATCTAAATATCACATCTAGAGTTAAAAATTATCAAAGTCGTCGAGACCTTGGTTCTTCATAGAGTCATAACAGAAGAACACGTCTCACCGCGATCCATTCAATGCGACACCACGCACTAGCATAAACTAATAACCAAGACTAGTTATCTCAAGTTTATACTACAACCTAAAACGATAGTTTATCCAGAACTATCTCAGTTGTGAATACGTTTTATATCTTATAAGGAACCCAATAATGCGATCTTCAGTGGGACGACGCACCCACCACATTGTCTACAATATAAGATAAGTGGATATACATGCAATCATAAGAAAGCAACAATGTGATAACATTTATTTATTTCAGATTGATTTCAGTTTAATCAAAGAGATTGAATACATGACAAAGCTCACTTAAAAGTTTGCTTTACAGTTTATTCGACTTCTTGTGAGCCTCCCTTTGCTCTTCAGTAGAAGTAGGAGTCAGAGGTCCTGGAGCAGGTGTGTTGAGTACAAATTTGTACTCATCAGCAACCAGTACAATATCCAAATTTCTTTTCCAATCCAAATAGTTTGGACCAGTAAGCTTGTTTTGATTGAGAATAGTCATAAGCGGATTAAACGACATGATGATCACTGAAATAAATTAAATGCAAATACGTAAGCATTTAAATCACATTAATTGAAGCATAAAACATGGAAACCTTCAAAACCAAAGTTTAATGCAACCTCCAATAGCCCAACAAATATATTTGCAAGCCACGGTGGGTGGATGTTTACACACATATCCATTGACTAGACAAACTATCTTAATTCCAATATCACGTCAACCTCTACTTTATGACGAATTGAATTAATAGTCGGACCATTTAACAGGCCATGTGAATTAAAACAGGGACTCCGGTGGGGAGTTATATAGAAATTCACATCTAAGTGATGACCACAATTTAACTAAAAAAGAAAATTATTTTACAATTGATGACCTTACCGTTAGAACTTTACATCACTTGCAAATAATTTCTTAAAAGTTATCTTGAATTAAATCTTTACCAATGAACCGTGAATGACACATCCGTTGGGGGTGACGCCCAGGGTCACGCGAGTGACACACACTTCATTTAAAGATAAAATTCATTTTTATTAGAAATCTTATCCAGTGAACCAGTGAATGTTGTATCCGTTGGGGGGTGACGCCCAGGGTCACGCTAACAACACACACAATCTCTTATAAGACCAATTGTGGAGGCCTAAATAAATTAATTAAAATATATTTTAACTCACTTAGTCATTTTAAGTTGAAGGTTTTTAACAGTATGCAATAAAGAATTAAATAAATCCTAGCATGCTCCTAACATGTAAAACATACGACATGCTTAGAATATAAATACACATCATACAAGAACAAATAAAATGTCCTCGTGGCCCCAAGATGTGTACCTGCATATCTACCTATTCTATTACATGAATATTGAATATACAGCTCTTCAAATGGGTCTTCAAATCGGATCCGGGCCTTGAACAATTCAAATTTGGGCTTTTGAATTTACTGCAAATGGTCTTTTTTGAGCCACCGTTGCTACCAAACGACGCGCAGTCAACGGCCGAAACATAATTGACTTTGAAGACCAAAGTTTGGACTTCCATATCCAACAAATGGCACCGGAGATTCACGCTCGAATCGCCGCCAATTGGCCGATGAAAATGGCTAGTTGAGCAGCCTGGGCGAAAAACCAGTGCACAGGGCACATTTCTCGCCTCCGTTCCCATCGATTCCAACGACAATCATGCCGGTAACTGACTGGGCCTTAAAGGCCTAGGTATGGACTACAACTCCATGTCATTGGTACTGGAAATCCATAAATGGAAGGCCTCGAAATGACCACGAAAAAACGTCCACCTACATGTTGTCAACCCAGAAAATTAGGGTTTTATGGCGACTGGGCCGACTTCATTGGCCCATTACACCGTCATGATCGAAAATCAACTTCCCAAACCTACTGGGCATTGAAGCCCGAAGTATGGAAAGTCAGATCATGTCGTTGGAATTTTGGATACGACCCGAAATAGCAACCAATCAACGCGCGAAATCAGCCTACACGCAGACAGAATCGCGAGATTCTTGCGTGCAGCCAATTTCACGCGGCGATTGCCGCTAATTCCGCCGCAATCAACGCCAATCAACCATTGGGCATTAAAGCCCTCACTGCCACGACCAACTCCACGCTGCCGGAATCAACAATTTTTGCCGGAATCACCGCCGACGATGCGAAGAAGATAGGTCGTGCAACAGTCGCGCGAGGAATTCCCAAAAAAATCACGCGACTGGCCTGACTTCACGCCCTCCCAGCTGTCGACTCCGCCGCCTTCCCGTCCAAAACCCGACGTCCGTGTGGTCACCTATCACCAGGCTTCGACTGCCAACCACCGCAATCGCCGATCACCGCCCCACTGTGCGCCGGGGATGCCGCGAAGATAGGCTGCAGCACAGCCCCAAATCGCGCATGCTTCGCGCGCGCGTTTTGGAGCCGCTGCTGCACCGCCTGCCGTCGCCGTCCATGGCCGTCTGTGGTGCGGCGACCATCTCCGCCGACCCAACTTCTAGCCCCATTGGCCAGTCAACACGATCGACAAGCCGATAGGCCGTGGCTGAGCCACGAATAGCCCCTGCGCGACTGCGATTTGGCAGTTTTCCGTCGATGTTTGTTCTTCGATTCTTGGTCTCGTTTTTCGCATCAAATTACTTCAAAATTGATATAAAATTACAGGAAATAAAATTACATCATTTCCTACACTAACCACGGATTTTCTCGTGGTGAAAAACGATTACAAACCGCGAATAAACCATCGCGCCAAAACCAAAAATAGATCGGGAACCACGAGTAACAACAAAATATATAAAATATATTTAAAACATCGACGGCATGCTTAAATGATTTAAAATACAATAAACCAACTGCACATTTTAGGCATAGCCAACAACCATGAACGAGGCTCTGATACCAATTGAAGGAACACGCCGGTGAAGGCGGATCGTCCCCACGATCGATGTTGGTTACCAAACGTACACATACATGGTTTAATTAAATTAAATCAAGGAGATCAAAGAATTACCAATAGATCTATACAGATCTGTAGCTTGATTCCACTGGAGATCTTCTAGCCTGTGTCGCGCGAACCACGATCGAATGCCGAGTGGACAGCAGTCCTCCGAATCGTAGATGCCAAACCAAAACACTAGATCTATGATGTTTGAGAGAACAAAACCCTAGCCGTCGCTCAACACATGAGCTTATGAAAAATGACAACTTGAGAACTAGGGTTTTTCTCTCAATCATAAGATCCTATTTATAGGCATCTTCTAGGGTTTCTAGTTGGGCTAGGCCAGAGATTTCTAGAAGGTATATGATTGGGCCTCCCATAAGTCCAAACACATAGATTCAGCCTAGAATAGAAATTGAACTTATAACATTAATTCATTCCATTAGAGAATTAATATTGCAACTGCCATCCTATCCCGATGTGAATCAAGGCTTCTATTTGACTTAATTAATTCCCCGTGTTTAAGATAACGCACATCCATTAATTTATTAAAAGCTCTGACATCATTAATTAATTAATATCTTAATCCTTAAGTAGTACCCGCTCAACATTATTATCGTATCGGAATAAATTCCACCTGCAGGGTTTAATACGATAAAATTTAAGAACTCCTTAAGGGGATGTCATCAACCTGGAAGTCCAGGACACGGTGCCCTAATGTGACTATATAAACACATACAAATAATGTTGTTACCCAAGATACGGAGTATATTGAATCATCCTTTTGATTCTCACCCATAGTAAGTCAAAGTAACAAACAATCATTTGCATGTATCTAAATATCACATCTAGGGTTAAGAATTATCAAAGTCGCCGAGACCTTGGTTCTTCATAGAGTCAGAATAGAAGAACACGTCTCACCGCGATCTATTCAATGCGACACCACGCACTATCATATACTAATAACCAAGACTAGTTATCTCAAGTTTATACTACAACCTAAAACAATAGTTTATCCAGAACTATCTCAGTAGTGAATACATTTTATATCTTATAAGGAACCCAACAATGCGATCTTCAGTGGGACGACGCACCCACCACATTGTTTACAATATAAGATAAGTGGATATACATGCAATCATAAGAAAGCAACAATGTGATAACATTTATTTCAGATTGATTTCAGTTTAATCAAAGAGATTGAATACATGATAAAGCTCACTTAAAAGTTTGCTTTACAGTATACACCAACAGTAAAGGCGTTTGAGAAGAAAGAACCTGATGACACCCTCAAAAAGGAGATTGAAAAGCTCAAGGGGGAGATGGAGAAACTAACTTCAAATGTTTCTGTTGTTACTACTGCACAGGTTAAACCTATTGCCGATGTCAATTTCATAAACCGAGAAGGCTATCAGAATCAATATCACAATCAACAATGAGTTGGAGGTTATCTACATTACCATCCAAAGCTGCATGCCGATTTTTCTTATGCTAATTCGGAAGGAGGAGAGTTTCCCCCACCTAGTGTCCATGTGGAGAATGGAGAAGTCACCGAGAAGAAGAAGGAAAGCTTGGATGATGTCTTGGCCAAGTTCATAAAGGCTTCGGTTATTCGAGTGGGGAATATTGAGCAAGAAGTGGCTGGAGTGCACACAAAAATTGATCGAGTAGGCAAACATGTTCAGATGATTGAAACTGAAGTTAGTCACATTGCCAGCACCATTGGAGTCTAACACAAGCAAGGGCAACTTCCGAGGATACTGAGGTGAATTCGAAGAATCAGAAGGAGTAAAAAGCAGTTACTTTGAGGTCCGGAACGAGATATAGAGGTCCCGGGATGACTTTAGACAAGTTTGGGGGAGAAGAAGAGGATAATCCCGCATGGGATGCTTCTGTTTTGATCAACGCACAATCCGCGTCGGTCGATGTAGATAGTTTAAGCGAGGTGGAGAATACGGGAAACGCAGTCACGCCGACTAACATGCCTTCCCATCGATCGGTGCAGAGTCCAGTAACATCGATCCAGACATCTTCAAATCGGTCGACACAGAGGACAGTTCAGGGCAATTCTTCGGCTGCAAAAGATGGTCATATTCTTCTCATGCCTTTCCCTCAGAAATTTGCCAAACAGAAGGAGGACTCAAAATTCAAGGCTTGTGGAGAATATGAAGAAGGTGAGTATCAACTTACCACTCATTGAAGCCTTGAGGGACATCTCGGGTTACATGAAGTACCTACTAAAACTAATGAGCGGAATTAAGCAGTTCGTGGAGAACTCAGCTGTAAAGTTACATGAGCAGTGCAGCTTGCTACTTCAAAAGAAAGTGCCAATCAAGAGGAGTGATCCAGGTTGTTTCTCGATTCCAATCGAGATTGGGGGGATAGAGTTTCAAAGCGTGTTGTGCGACACTGGCGCCATCAATCTCATGCCATATTACATCTTGAAGCGCCTCAACTTTGGAGAACTGAGGCCGACTACAATTACTCTGCAAATAGCAGACCGATCTATGTCTCGCCCCAAAGGTATACTCGAGGGTGTTCTCATTCGTGTAGGTCATCTAATCTTTCCTGCAGATTTTGTAGTGCTTGATATGAAGGAAGACTGTAATATGCCCTTGATCTTGGGACATGACTTTTTAGAAACCAGTACTACATTGATTGACTGCCAAGGAGAAGAGATCACCCTTCGTGCCAATGATGAAAAGATCACCTTCATGATCAATAAAAGTCAGCAGCAGTCTGAGTGCAACCGAATCACCTCAGTGGAAGATTTTGAAGATGAGTTGGAGGACACCGATGAAGAAAAAAAGGAGCAAGTTGCCATTGAATGGGAGCGAGGAAATAGGTTGGTGAAATTTTCAACTAAGTCATCCCTTTTCGAGCTCATTATTGTCATTCAAGACCGCAAAGTCTATATGGAGGATGCAAAAGGACGAAGAGTCTGGACCCAACCTCTGTGGGCATGGTGATTTGAGGTATCGTCGAGCCGCAACGTTAAATCAAGCACTTGTTGGGAGGTAACCCAATATTTATTTGATTTATTTTCTGATTTCCTATTTTTTTTTTTGCAATTTATTTTCAATCTTTATCTTTGTTTTTGAATTTGTTTTATTTGTGTTTGTTTTTAAAAAAATAATAAAAAAATTTGAGGAACAGTGTCTGTTTCAACCGACGCAGGCCTGGCGTGGGTCGACATAGGCAGCCGACGTGAAGCACTTCGACCTGAGAAGGGGGATCGACATGAAGGTTCCGGGATTTTTGAAGGTTTCGGGATAAAAAGTTGATGTCTGAGATCAACCACCAGGTACCGTTCTCTCTCTTGTCTGATTTTCTAACTTTTTCCACTCTTTGAGTTGGAAATAAGTTTGGGAGGATGTGGACAAGAGATTGAACGTTCTATCTTTTATTTATTTCGCTTTATGCATTTAAATTTTTGCCTAGTTTTTTTTAAATTTCTACTTTTGTGTGAAAATTTTTAAGTTTTGATACAACTTGAATGAGAATGTGAGATACAACCGATTGATGGTTGAGTTGAATTGATTGTGACTGTGGTTAATTGCCTATGAAAGTAGAATACCGCATGATAGGGTTGATTTGAAACTTACACTTGCATGCTGATTGAGTAGATTTGAAGTTCACTGTGGAGAAAATTTAAATCCTTGTGTGAGATTTTGAGCCAAATGTTCGTTTGATGTGAGATTCTCGTGTATGATTTTATTTATCTAGAACTTGCTTATTTTCTATTTCGAGACTTCATAGTGTGCACAAGTTTAAGAGATGATAGTAGGCCATCTTTGTTAACCCGATATCCTAAACATTGTCCCTTCACAATTAAATTTTCCCTAGTTAGCCACGTTGAGCCTTTACAATTATTTCCTTGTCTATGAGCTTAAGAATGTGCTGATTTCGCTCGTGTCTTGAGTTGTGGTTTGTACGGTACGGGGTAGATTGATGTGGATTGGAGATAAGAAATATCAAATTAGTGGTTGGTACAAAGTTGGGTGTTAAATAGCTCAAAAGAAATTCGAATTCTCAAAGTATGCAACTTATGATCTTGTGGTGTGTTGAGATCTAAGGAACTGAGGCCTATTTATAGGAAAATACTGGACTTCTATTGGGCTTCAGTTTCATGGGCTAGACCAGGGACCAGAATGCAAATAGCAAATAAGGCCTATCAATTAATTAATTCTCATATTCAACCCAAAATATAATTAATTAATTAATATTGATTCATTCCACCAGAGAATCAAAATTGTCCTACCTATTTTCTACCACGTTTTGAGGTACGGGTTGCATGTGCTCGGTATATCCCCACATTTAAGGTTACAGACATTGGTTAGTTAATTTAAGCTTTGATAAGCTATTTAATTAATTAATATCTTATATTCTTGAGTCAATCCACTCAAACCTTTTCACTTATGCTTGAACTTAATCAGCCAGCAGGACTTTAGCATAACGAACCTTTTGAGTTGCTCAGGGAATGTCACCATCCTATACTGGATGTGGTTACCTAGTTCCAGTACCAGACAGTCATACACAAACTGCTATTACCCAAGATACAAATATACAATCAATTAGAGCCTTTCACTGCAACTCAAAGTAATACACAATTTGCATATATTTTTGTACCTTCATATAGGCTTAGTATCACATCAAGCCATAGAGATCTAGATTCTTTTAATGTCAGATAAAAGAATCGATCTCGACTTAGGTCCTTATCAATGTGTGCCCCACACTAGCAAACCAAGCCATCCAAGATAAGATGCTTATTACTGCGTATGCTGCAACCTACACCAACAGTGTATCCTGGAACTGTCTCAGCTGTGATAACCATTTATATCTCGCTAGGTCAAACGATCCATACGATCTTCCGTGATCTTCTACATACCGTATGATCTCCCTATCGACAAGATATGAGGATAAATGCGTTTGTGACACATGTTTGTTAATTCAAACAAGAGATGAACATACAACATTTATGATTCCCAGTATATTAACCAATCGACCTTGTACATAATATACCAATCATAAGGATTTCAATATATAAATCCATCAATCTCCCACTTACACTCAAAGCATTATACAGGTGCTTTCCAGAGTATAACACGCCTAAACTAATCTATTTATTACATCAATCATTCAACGTGGTTAGCTTTGCCCTCAGCCCAAGGTCACGTACATGCATCTCGTAGACCTTCTGAGGCAGAGCCTTTGTGAATGGATCCGCTAGATTATCTTTTGTATCAATATTCTCTACTAGCACATCACCCCTTGCTACAATTTCTCGTATAATATTGTACTTCCTTTCAATGTGTTTTGTTGCTCTTTGAGTTTGTTGTTTCTTTGAATTAGCCACAGCTCCCGAATTATCACAATATACCGTGATGGTCTTGGGCAGCTTAGGAATCACGTCCAACTGCAGAAGGAAGTTTTGAAACCATACTGCTTCTTTTGAAGCTTCGGAAGCTGCCACATATTCTGCTTCCATGGTGGAGTCAGAAATGCACTTCTGCTTTGCACTCCTCCATGATATGGCCCCACCTCCCAATGTAAACACATGGCCAGAGGTGGACTTCTTTTTGTCTCGATCTGCTTGGAAATCCGAATAAGTATACCCATAGGGCACAACTCCTCACACAGATAGACGAGACAATAGTCTCTAGTCCTTTTCAAGTATTTGAGTATGTGCTTTACCGCGGTCCAATGCGCCTGTCCAGGGTTAGACTGGTATCTCCCTACCATGCCTATAGCAAAGCAGATATCTGGCCTCGTACATAGCATTGCATACATGAGGCTCCCCACGGCCGATGTATAAGGCACGTTCCTCATTTCATCTTTCTCCCTTTGTGTCATCGGACACTGATCCTTGGAAAGATATATGCCATGTCTAAAGGGTAACAGACCTTTCTCTGCAGTTTGCATGCTGAAATGGGCAATCACAGTATCCACATATGATTCTTGAGATAAGGTCAGCATCCTCTTATTGCGCTCCCGCAATACTTTTACCCCTAGGATGTATCCTGCCTCCCCAAGGTCCTTCATATGAAACTGTTCGGATAACCACCCCTTTATGCCCGACAATGCTTCCACATTGTCGCCAAATAGGAGAATATAATCTACATAAAGTGCAAGGAACACCACACTTTCGCTGACACATAGACGGTACGCGCAACTCTCGTTTGAACATTGTGAAAATCCATATGATTTAATCACTTCATCAAAATGCAGATTCCATGACCGTGATGCTTGTTTAAGTCCATACAGCGACTTCCTTAGCTTCCAGGCTGTTGCATATATTGAAGGGATTCGTGAAATGAATCACATAGTCCGTTTGCCAAGGATCGTTAATTGGAATATCAAAAATAAATTGCTATGCCTATGATTAATCCTAGCATGCTCCTATTGAATATGCATAAGGGGGTTTATGCGAAATACCTGGATTGCGAAACCCTGAAGAACGAGTGCGCGGAGATGCCTCTTGATCTTTCCCACGCACAAAGAATTACTTCCTAACTGATTGAGGAATTAAATCTTAAGAAAATAAGTTAATTATTTTCGAAAAACAAGGAGAGAGAGGGAGAAGAAAAATCATCCTGATCTGATCTTCTGATCTGTATCCCAACTCAATCTGAATATCTGGTGAAGATTCCCTTCAGATTCCTTGCCCGGTTGAGAAGCAGAATTTCCTCCTCGTTCTCAGATCTAGTCGATCACCACAGCTCCCAAATTCTGGTTTGTTGTGTGCAACTTATGATCTTGTGGTGTATTGAGATCTGAGGAACTGAGGCCTATTTATAGGAAAATACTGGACTTCTATTGGGCTTGAGTTTCATGGGCCAGACCAGGGACCAGAATGCAAATAACAAATAAGGCCTATCAATTAATTAATTCTCATATTCAACCCAGAATATAATTAATTAATTAATATTTATTCATTCCACCAGAGAATCAATACTGTCCTACCTATTTGCTACCACGTTTTGAGGTACGGGTTGCATGGGCTCGGAATATCCCCACATTTAAGGTTACAGACATTCGTTAATTAATTTAAGCTCTGACAAGCTATTTAATTAATTAACATCTTATATTCCTGAATCAATCCACTCAAACCTTTTCACTTATGCTTGAACTTAATCAGCCTGCAGGACTTAAGTATAATGAACCTTTTGAGCTTTTCAGGGAATGTCACTGATATGTGTGTAAAATGACCTATTTTTCGATGTGTGAGCGTGCATGTATGTAGCCATTTTACCTTCATATCATATGTTTTTGTCGTTCTTTTGTCTTGTTTTTGTGTTTTCGTGTTTGAAATGATGTAGGATACATTTTGAGCAAAATATAGCGTATTTTGGAGAGTTTTGGAGGAAAATCGTCCAAGTATGAAGTTCGAGGAGGCGAAGTTCGCCCGAGCGGTGCAAAAAGAGGAATTTCGGGAGCTTGGAGGAGTTGCCCGGCCGAGCGGTGTGCAGGCTCGGCCGAGCTGGCCGACAGAGAGCTCGCTCGGCCGATCAGTGTGTAGGCATGGCCGAGCCCTGGAACAGAGACCTCGCTTGGCCAAGCAAGGCAGGCTCGGCCGAGCCAGGTTAGGCTTCCCATTTCCCCGCAAATCTTCTGGAGGCTCGGGCGAGCCAACTTCAGCTCAGGCGATCCGAGGCCCTGCTAGCTCGTCTATAAAAGGGGGAAAATCAATTAAATGAAAACCTTTTGCCCAATTGGAGAATAACCGTCACGAACTTCCATCTAGATTTATCTCTACACTTCCTTCCCCACTTGAATCAAGGAGAACCAAGGAACATTCCATCGTCTTGGTGAAATTTGAAGACGGGGAATAGGTGGATTGGATTCAACGAAGGCAATCGCAGAAGATCAATTTTGACCTTGAAGCTTTGTAATGTCAATTCTTATTTCTCAACTTGTATTGCTTCTAATTCAAGGTATGATGAACTAAATTCCTAAGTGAGTGTTGTATGGATATTAAGATGGATTGAATCTACTATGCTTGTTTACTTTCCTATGAAGGCTTGATTTGCACTTGAGCTTGTTCATACCTATTAGATGTAGGTAATAGCCAATCTATAGGTAGTTGATGTGAACGTTGCAGCCAATATGCGGACGGAATCGTCGTGAAAAGTGCATAATCATATAGTTTTAGTTCCAATCCATGTGCGGGGCTTGGATTACAGGGCAATAATCGACGGTCGGTTGGGAGTGGCCTAGGAGTTAATAACGTAGCTCTTTGCAACTTCAAGAGTCATCTACCGCTAGTTATCCGTAGCAAGTGACTAGTGAATATAAGAGTCCGTTGCTCAAATTCATAGGAATTAAAATCCGTTTACAACATAGCTTGATTTAATTTGGATCAATTGAAGTTTACAAACACTCACTTCCTTCTAGGATTGTCGGACTTGTTACTCTAATCTAACCAAACATTTGATAAAAGTAAGTGATTGGTAAAGTTTGCAAATTGTTGAATGCTTGATTGTGTGCATTTGTAGTTTAGTTTGCAATTCATAGCTTGATAGATAAAGAAAATCAACAACAATTGTATTGCCTAGCTATTAATGCACCTTCCTACGAGTAAATAGTTTCCACGAGAGCGAATTGAAAAAGAACTCGGATTGATAATTTAATGTGAAATTGTGTGTCACTTCACACGACCGTCACGTTTTTGGCACCGTTGCCGGGGAATCTTTTAGTAGGTCTTGTGGAATTATTGAAAGTTGAAGTATGGTATGCTAGGTGTTTGAGGAAATGCTTGTGTGAATATTTTTACTAACTTTGTTTTGTTTGTTATTTGTGTTTGTTTGTTTTTGTTGGATTGTTTACTTGTAATTGGTTTTGTGGATTTTTCCTAGGTAGTTTATGATCACTCGATCAAAGGCTAGAGAGCTTAAGGCAAGGAAACTTCAAGAAAGAAGAGCACATATTCAAATTGATTTTGAGATGGCTAACCATGGAGAAGACACGGTTAGGATAGAAGAGTTGGAAAGGCAACTCGAGTTGATGAAAGCTATGATCAATAAGAGGAATGGTCCGAGGAGACCATTACAAAATCTTTTTCGAACTCAAGGTGAACCGTTAATGGGAGGTTTTCGGTTAGGAGTAAATGCCACGCAATTTGAGATAAAGCCACAGTTGGTCCAAATGATACAAAACAACCAATTTGGGGGGCACATAACCGAGGATCCAAATGTTCATATCTCTCGATTTTTGGAGATTACTGATACTATATATATCAACCAAGTGCCTCAAGATCAAATACGGCTGCAGTTATTCTCATTCTCTTTAAGAGATGGTTCTAGGAATTGGTTCGAAGGCTTGTACAAATCAAATATTGTCACTTGGGAAGAGTTGAGAGAGAAGTTTCTATTCAGGTTTTTCCCACCAAGTTTGACTTTGAAGAGAAGGGCTGATATCACATCGTTTGGGCAAAGATACGATGAACCTCTATACGAGGCGTGGGATAGGTTCCGAGAGCTTCTACAAAAATGCCCAAGACATGGACTTTCTCGGAGTCAACAGATTTGCCAGTTCTACGGGGGATTAAACTATGAAACGAAAGTGATGTTAGATGCTTCATCGGGAGGAGCATTTCTTGATCTTAAAGAGGAAGAAGCTTGGAGGACAATTGAGAAAATGGCTGAGAATAGTTTCCATTGGCCTAAGGAACGCAAGGACTATCGATCGGTTAAGTCGGTAAATGAAGCCAAGGAAAGTGAAGAATTCCAAGAGCAAATTACGCTCATGCAAAAGAAGCTTGATGCATTGTCTATATTGGGAAATAGAAATGAGGATATGATGGTAGTTCGGCATGAAGAGTCGCATCCGGAGAGTTTGAATTTTGTGAATCAAAGAATGGGGTTCAATGCTCGTCCCCAATACAATCCACAGGGGAACATGTACTATCATCCGTCCAACCGTTTTCACCCGAATTTTTCCTATGCTAATCCAAACAACGCTCTCAATCCTCCATTACAAATTTAAGGGGGAAGTAGTAGCCAAGGATATGCAGGCGGAAATAGTAGGTATGCAAATCAAGAACCAAGAAGAAATCCTAATGAGGAATTGGACAAGAGATTGGAAAAGTATGATGGCATGTTTTCCAAGATCCAACTTCAAATTTCCTCGATTGCAAAACAACTAAGTGGGAAGCACCAAGCTGGGAAGTTTCCGAGTGATACGGAAACGGTGCAAAAGAAGGGTTGTAATATGGTAGAAGGAGAAAATAGAATGGAGGAAAATTTGGAAGTAATGACTCCTAAGTTGGAGATGGTCGAGGTGAAAGGAGAGTTGGAAGAAGAAATTGATGAAGGGAAGTTAGTTGAAGTCAAGCAAGTGGAAGCAAATGAGGATGTGAGAATCGGAGAAGTTAAGTTTTTTGAGTATGTCAAGAAGGGAGACATCGAGATGCCTCTACCGGAAGAAATAGAGAGAGTGCCTATGCTCGACAAACTTGTTGGTAAAGAAGAAGTATTTGAAGATGGTATTAGTGAGTTTGAAGAGAAGAACATTGCTAGTAAGAAAGAAGATCACGGAGGTTTTGTAGTTGGATGTAAGATTGGAGAGAAACATATTGAGAAGGCCTTGTGTGATTCCGGTGCAAGTGTCAACATTATGTCATGGGATTTGTTTAAGGAGTTGGAGGTTGGAAACTTAAAACCAACAAGTCAAATGCTTCAATTGGCTAACCAAGCTCTATTTTGCCCAAAAGGGGTAGTTGAAGATGTCCATGTCGAGGTGTTGATGTTTACCTTCCCGGGGGATTTCCTTGTTGTAGATATGAAGAACAAGTGGGGTATTCAACTTATTTTTGGAAGACCGTTCTTGCACACGGCCGATGCTCTTTTCGATATGAAGCACGGTGAACTCACGTTTCGTTGTTGTGGCAAGGAAGTGGTGTTTCATTACCTCCGAAGAACATTGATGTTGGTGAAATTGAGAAGGTTGTAAACGAAAAGAGAATGAAGGATGTGTTGGAACCAAACTTGAAGAGGATAAATGAGGAAGAAGATGTATGCAAGGATCCGGGGGATGAGGAAGTTCTCAATCAAGTTCGACTCAAGAAAGCTCGTGTGGATACGGATCCACCAAGGAGCGCTAGAAGGAAGCTTCGTTTCCCCGAAGAGTGCATTGAGGTATGCCAAGGTATGAGTTCCGGTTCTGCACCTTTCAATCTTGATTGAGATGAGGTATGATCGTCGAGCTTTCGACGTTAAACAAGCTCTCATTGGGAGGCATCCCAATGTCTTGAATTTTGTTCTTTTGCATAGTTGAATAATTGTTAGGTTTATGATTTTTGTGGAATAATATGTTTGTTGTTTTGAAGGATTCTTAATTGTTGTGGTTGTTGGTCCCGGATTATCAGGGTATAACTTAGCAGCGGAAAATGTGGTTAATCGTTTCTTGCACTCTGCTGGTTACTCAGCTGACTGGGACCTTGTCAGCTGGTAAGTCAACTTGCACACTGCGTACTCAGCTGACTGGCGACTGGCTCGTCAGCTGGTAGCTCAAGACTTAGAATATTTTTTGGCCTTATTTGCACAGTTATATCAGTTTTCAGATATACACCAGCACTTGGGTGCTGGGTTTTAAATCAGTATGAAATGCAGAAAACTGATAAAAGACAAAGGATTTATAGTGGTTCGATCAACTGATCTACGTCCACTCTCCAGTCGTAGCACTGGAAATTTCACTAAGAGTAATCGGGTACAAGTTGCCTACGATCTATCTCTAGCTGGTGCGACCCTTGTCCACCACTTCGCTAGATCAACCGCTCCCGGTCTTGATTCCTTCTTCAACTCTCTTCTCGGCTGGTGGAGTGCGAGCACGTCACTTCAACCTCCACAGCAATTTGGGTGTTTAGTTCTCCCAAGAACGTATCTTCTCAATACGGCAAACTGCCCGTGATAACTCGAGTGCTGGCTGGCACAAGAGCTGCGGTGAACTTCCTCGGAAGAGAAAGAGCACCAAAGAGATCAATAACTTACAAGCTGGAAGCTTGCAGTCTCGTGTTTGATAAATCAACACACGGATAGCCTTTAGAAAGGCCTCGAAAGTGTTCTGCTTGCTTGCAATAAAGTTTCAGACTTTCGGTAGTTGAGCGAGAGAGAAGAGTATTGAATGTTGATGGATCCCAGGTATTTATAGATGCGGGATCCCATTCAAATCTTCTAGCCGTTTGGACACATCCGGAAAAGGTCTCTGTCCTCGCATGTCCTTCAGACGGCGGCAGGTAGGAATTTCCGGAAAGCGCCATACTTTTGTCCACTTTATCTGACATTGATCTCTTTATGTCAGAACGGCACTATTCGTCAGTACGAGGAATCGGAACTGGTGTCTTGAACTGATAGACTTTAAGGTATCCTCCCTTAAAGTCATACTTTGTCAGTTTATTCCTCAGACGAATCTTCTTTTTGTCTCTAAGACTCTGGGAGAGCGAATCTTGAATTCTGCTGGTAACATCCGACTGGCAGAACATACTGGTGATCTTGTGCTGGCAGTCTCTGCTGGTGACTTGCGTTGGCACAATCTAAGTCTACCAATTTGTCTGGATGTTAACTCTTGGAATCTCCCATGACTGGTGACTTCACCGCTGGTGAATAGTGTCAGTGAGAACACGTATTCTGCTGGTAAGGTTTGTCAGCCGCCTGCTGATGAAAACCTTCCCAACTGGTGAACAGTAGCCAGTCGTGAGCTCTTTTCACGCTGGTGAACAGTGTCAGCACGAGTCTTTGTCAGCCGCCTTCGGATGAGACTTTTCCAACTGGTGAACAGTAACCAGTGGTAAGCACTTCTCATGCTGGTGAACAGTGCCAGCATGAGTCTTGATCAGCTGCGACTTACAACTCAAAAGACCTAAACAGGACTTTACATTTGAGACTAGAGCTATTCTAGAGACAAACTGACGCTGGTAGGACTTAGGATTTGATCCACCAAAACACCAAAACTAGAATCTAAACAAGTAGCTACTGGGGAAAGGAAACTTAGCCAAATTTCCCAACAGTGGTGCTACAATTTCGTGTGAAGAATGTGTGTATGAAGGATAGAAGACTACATGATCGAGAAGATGTTGGAAAAAGGGCGAAAAAATAGGCACGAGCAGGGAAGCTCGACCGAGCGCTTGGAAGGCTCGGCCGAGCCGTGCGACAGAGCGATTGCTCGATCGAGCGCGGGACAGGCTCGCCCGAGCCTTGCAATAGACCCCTCGCTCGGCCGAGCCATCTCGAGCTCGGCCGAGCCGCGCGCAGATTTAAAAGCTCGGTCGAGCTTGTTGCTCGACCCATTTGCATTTCGGTCGAAATTTCACTTCTCAAATTCTCTTATATACTTTTGTTCATTGAATTGTACCATTCTCACCCTCCAATTTTTGTCATGGCTAGAAAGAGAGCGAGGAGCGAATCGTCTTCTTCAAGCGGGTGTCCCAAGGGTTTTGATGATGAAGAATTCGCGAAATTCAAAAATTTGGGGAATAGGCAAGTTGTGGGCACCAAGTATTTGTGCAAGGAGACGTTGAGAGCGTTAAAACTCATAGATGATGTGTGGAGTCTCCTTACGGGCATCGGTTGGAAGAAGGTGCTCTCGGCGAAGTGGCCCGGCTACATGGAAATGTCAAGGGAGTTCTTGGCATCGGTAACAATCATGAAAGGAGCCGGAGGAATCCTTTTATCGATGAAGTTCAAACTTCAAGGTAAGGAACATTTTTTCCAACGTGCTCAAGTTGATGAAATATTTGGTTGTGGCCCTGAATCTGTTTTCTTGCATGATGATGTGAATTTTTGGGACTTTTGGGAAGAAATTTTGGGCATTTCATCTGGTTCAAAGTATAATATTAAAAATTGTCGTGGTACAACTATTAAGAATCCTTTGATTAGATACATTCATAATTTTGTCGGTTGTTCGGTTTGTGGGAGATATGAGTCGAGTAATATTATTACTATTGAACTGTCGATGCTTTATGCTTTGATGAATGGGATTAAATTCTCTTTGGGGGGAATGTTAATGGATGCATGGAGTAAGGTTGCGAGCACAAGAACTCCTACTTTTTGTTGTGGAATGATTACTCCAATCTTTATGAAATTTGGTGTTGAATTAACGGGCAATTATGCTCCTGCTGTCTATCTTGATACCCATTCTTTATTGGCCGGGAGGTTTCTGGTGCCTGACCCTCGTGGTACTAGTTATTATTATAAGTGTGGGGATAAGGTGTTGGAGCTTCTTTGTGAGGAGTTGACAACGGTTAAAGATTTGGGAGACCATTCGAATTTGTTGCTGGATTCTGAGGATCACCAGGGTTTCGTTGGAATTCTGTCTTCCGATGGATATTTCTCTTTGTTTTCTTGGTTGAGAGAAAATGGTCAGTTGCAGGATGCCAGCCCGAGTACACGAGTTCCCTCACAGCATAGACATTCTTCAGTCACATATTGGCAGCATCAAATGATGACGATGCTCACGAGGATAGTTGAGTCTGTTGATTCTTTATCTTCTTCTTTGCAGGGTATGGACATGAGGATATCTTCCATTCATGATGATTTCGCCACTTTCCGGGAGGGTTATATGGTGGATCAAGCCACTATTACTTCTAGATTCGACAGACTTGACCGGAATGTGGAGACCTTGCAGGAAGATGTGAGTGAGCTGCAGCGCCGTGTACCTATTCCATATGCTCTCCGTCCTCGTCAACCGCCTCTAGCAGACTAAAGGGAGTGCGAGCACATTGGGTACCTTTTTACAAACTTAGTCTCACTTGACTAAGTTTGGGGGGAGTGGTCGGTATCCGGTGCTCTCTTCTGGTTCACTTCTCTTATCTCTATCCTTATCTTTAGTCTAGTTTAGATTTAATTGTTGAATTTGAATAACATTGATCTTCGATATGGTTGTACTTCGATATTGATATACTCTTGTGAGGATGGATGTTGATTGATTTGCTTTTATTTTTATGCAATGTTTTGATGAATCATGGCGAGCTTGCATGTGTTTAATTCTTTCTATTTGTTTTTGGTATGTAGATGTATAATGGTATGGAATGAATGGTGGTGCTAGTGGATTAATGTGTTAATTTTTGTTGAAAGATTGGTTTGTGGTAAGATGGTGGACATGAGAGCTTTATTGGTTTTATTAAGCTCAAATTGTTTGGTGGTGTTGTATTGTTGTTAAGTAGGTGCAAATAAGGAATGGAGAGCGGTGATCGTGCCTACCGATGGATAATGTTTTCTATTGTTCCTCTTATCATTTAGTTTCAATTGAATTATGTTGGCATGCAGAATGTTAGTTAGGTGGTTGTGTGCTTGTCGTGTGTGCATGATGAACCCAAATGCGAGTTGGAGATTTGAATCATGATCTACTTTGTAAGGCTAAAATTTGTTTCGACCAATGATAGGGCAAAATCTAGTTGTTAAGGTGTGCTTAAATTGAACTTTTGAATTGCCGAGTTTTGTGCGAGGGTAATGCCTAGGACTTGACAAAAGTCGTGAGTTTTTTAGCCTTGATATTGTCATATTCTTTTTTATTGTGAGTGACAAGTTTGAGAGCACAAAATCTAGAACTTGAATATATTCTCTATCTATTGGGCATGAGTTTGGTAACTAAAAAATGATCTTAGGCCATCGATTCTTAGTTCCTCCTTTCACTTTGGAAGTATAAAGGTTGTTGATATCATAATTTTGCCGTTCATACCCTTGTTTCCCGTGATTGTGCTTAAATGGAGAATTTTCTTTGAAAATATTAGGACAAAACTTGGGGGGAATGAGCGTATGAGGGTGAATACGGAGATGAAAGTTGGGATGGGAATCGTTTGGAAATCCTTAAGTTATGATTTGAGGCAATAAAAGTATTGAGTGTAGGATTGATTTGAATCCTAGGAAAATGGGTACCAAAAAAAATTTGGGTACTTAAAAAGAAAAAAAAAGAAAGAAAAGCACCATGAATGAAAAAAAAATGAGGGTGCTAGAAAAAGAAAATGAGAAAAGAAAGAAAAAAAAAAAGAAAGGAAGAAAAAAATTTATGAGAGTTGTGA
>JAPKLW010000803.1:161143-185024 GCA_026898455.1 Plectranthus barbatus | reverse complement strand
TTGTGATTGAAAAGCCTCAAGGTTAGAAGTGGATTGAAGAGAATAAGTTTGGGGGTTTTGGGATTTGGAGAAGTTCGTCACTTTAGCCCAAAACCACCTACCTTTTAGTAAGCCACGTTATAACAAAAAACAAAGACCTTTTTTATTTTAGGAGCTAACTCGTTGTAGTATAGTGGTGAGAATTATTTCAAGCCTATGGAATTGTGCTCGATATCTTGTGAATGAGTGAATTCATCAAACCCTAAACACGTAACGGAGTGCTTTCATTTCTTTATCCAATATTGATGAGTGGTTTGAGTCGTTAGCATTAACCGTGTCACAAAGTTAGGTGATAATCTCGTTCAATAAGAGCATGCCAAGATGACTATGATGAGCTATGAGGTTGTTTGATGAGGTTTATTGATTGCTTTAATTTGTTTTGATTGAGAACAATCAAAGGTTCAAGTTTGGGGGATTATGATATGTGTGTAAAATGACCTATTTTACGATGTGTGAGCGTGCATGTTTGTGGCTATTTTACCTTCATAGCATATGTTTTTGTCGTTCTTTTGTCTTGTTTTTGTGTTTATGTGTTTGAAATGATGTAGGATACATTTTGAGCATAATATAGTGTATTTTGGAGAGTTTTGGAGGAAAATTGTCCAAGTATGAAGTCCGAGGAGGCTAACTTTGCCCGAGCGGTGCAAAAAGAGGTGTTTCAGGAGCTTGGAGGAGTTGCCCGGCCGAGCGGTGTGAAGGCTCGGCCGAGCTGCCCGACAGAGAGCTCGCTCGGCCGATCGGTGTGCAGGCTCGGCCGAGCCGTGGAACAGAGACCTCGCTCGGCCGAGCCAGGTCGGGCTTCCCATTTCCCCAATGATCTTCTGGAGGCTCGGGCGAGCCAACTTCAGCTCGGGCGATCCGAGGCCCTGCTAGCTCGTCTATAAAAGGGGGAAAATCAATTAAATGAAAAACTTTTGCCCAATTGGAGAATAACCGTCACGAACTTCCATCTAGATTCATCTCTACACTTCCTTCCCCACTTGAATCAAGGAGAACCAAGGAACATTCCATCGTCTTGGTGAAATTTGAAGAAGGAGAATAGGTGGATTGGATTCAACGAAGGCAATCGTAGAAGATCAATTTTGACCTTGAAGCTTTGTAATGTCAATTCTTATTTCTCAACTTGTATTGCTTCTAATTCAAGGTATGATTAACTAAATTCCTAAGTGAGTGTTGAATCTACTATGCTTGTTTACTTTCCTATGAAGGCTTGATTTGCACTTGAGCTTGTTCATACCTATTAGATGTAGGTAATAGCCAATCTATAGGTAGTTGATGTGAACGTTGCAGCCAATACGCGGACGGAATCGTCGTGAAAAGTGCATAATCATATAGTTTTAGTTCCAATCCATGTGCGGGGCTAGGATTACAGGGCAATAATCGACGGTCGGTTGGGAGTGGCCTAGGAGTTAATAACGTAGCTATTTGCAACTTCGAGAATCATCTACCGCTAGTTATCCGTAGCAAGTGACTAGTGAATATAAGAGTCGGTTGCTCAACTTCATAGGAATTAAAATCCGTTTACAACATAGCTTGATTTAATTTGGATCGATTGAAGTTTACAAACACTCACTTCCTTCTAGGATTGTCGGACTTGTTATTCTAATCTACCCAAATATTTGATAAAAGTAAGTGATTGGTAAAGTTTGCAAATTATTGAATGCTTGATTGAGTGCATTTGTAGTTTAATTTGCAATTCATAGCTTGATAGATAAAGAAAATCAACGACAATTGTATTGCCTAGCTATTAATACACCTTCCTACGAGTAAATAGTTTCCACGAGAGCGAATTGAAAAAGAACTCGGATTGATAATTTAACGTGAAATTGTGTGTCACTTCACACGACCGTCAGTCACTATCCTATACTGGATGTGGTTTCCTAGTTCCAGTACCAGACAGTCATACACAAACTGTTACTACCCAAGATACAGATAAACAAGCTCAACTAGAGGCTTTCACTGCAACTCAAAGTAATACACAATCTGCATAGACTTTTGTACCTTCATGTAGGCTTAGGATCTCATCAAGCCATAGAGATCTAGATTCTCTTAATGTCAGATAAAAGAATCGATCTCGACTTAGGTCATTATCAATGTGTGCCCCACACCAGCATACCAAGCCATCCAAGATAAGATGTTTATTACTGCGTATGCTGCAGCCTATACCGACAGTTTATCCTGGAACTGTCTCAGCTGTGGTAACAATTTATATCTCGCTAGGTCAAACGATCCATACGATCTTCCGTGATCTTCTACACACCGTATGATCTCCCTATCGACGAGATAAGAGGATAGTTGCATTTGCGACACATGTTTGTTAATTCAGACAGGAGATGAACATACAACATTTATGATTCCCAGTATATTAACCAATCGACCTTGTACATATTATACCAATCAATCTCCCACTTATACTCAAAGCATTATACAGGTGCTTTCCAGAGTATAGCACGTCTAAACTAATCTAGCTATTACATCAAACATTCTACGTGGATAGCTTTGCCCTCAGCCCAAGGTTACGTACATGCATCTCGTAGACCTTCTAAGGCAGAGCCTTTGTGAATGGATCCGCTAGATAATTTCTTGTATCAATCTTCTCTACTAGCACATCACCCCTTGCTACGATTTCTCGTATAAAATGGTACTTCCTTTCAATGTGTTTTGTTGCTCTGTGAGTTCGTGGTTCCTTTGAATTAGCAACAGCTCCCGAATTATCACAATATATCGTGATTGTCTTGGGCAGCTTAGGAATCACGTCCAACTCCAGAAGGAAGTTTCGAAACCATACTGCTTCTTTCGAAGCTTCAGAAGCTGCCACATATTCTGCTTCCATGGTGGAGTCTGCAATGCACTTCTGCTTTGCACTCCTCCATGATATGGCCCCACCTCGCAATGTAAACACATAGCCAGAGGTGGACTTCTTTTCTTCTCGGTCTGCCTGGAAATCCGAATCAGTATAACCCACAGGGCACAACTCCTCACACTGATAGAAGAGACAATAGTCTCTAGTCCTTTTCAAGTATTTGAGTATGTGCTTTACCGCGGTCCAATGCGCCTGTCCAGGATTAGACTGGTATCTCCCTACCATGCCTACAGCAAAGCAGATATCTGGCCTCGTACATAGCATTGCATACATGAGGCTCCCCACGGCCGATGTATAAGGCACGTTCCTCATTTCATCTTTCTCCCTTTGTGTCACCAGACATTGATCCTTGAAAAGATATATGCCAAGTCTGAAGAGTAACAGACCTTTCTTTGCAGTTTGCATGCTGAAACGGGCAATCACAGTATCCATATATGATCCTTAAGACAAGGTCAGCATCCTCTTATTGCCCTCCCGCAATACTTTTATCCCTAGGATGTATCCTGCCTCCCCAAGGTCCTTCATATGAAACTGCTCGGATAACCTCCCCTTTATGCCCGACAATACTTCCATATTGTCGCCAAATAGGAGAATATCATCTACATAAAGTGCAAGGAACACCACGCTTCCGCTGACACATAGACGGTACACGCAACTCTCATTTGAGCATTGTGAAAATCCATAAGATTTAATCACTTTATCAAAACGCAGATTCCATGACCGTGAAGCTTGTTTAAATCCATACAGCGACTTCCTTAGCTTCCAGACCAAATGTTCTTCGCCCTTCTGCACATAACCTTCTGGCTGTTGCATATAGATGTCCCTACCTTCTTCAAGGTACCCGTTTAGAAATGCGGTTTTGACATCCATCTGCTAGATTTCTAGGTCCTTATGTGCTGCTATTGCTAGGAGTATATGAATGGACTTAAGCATGGCTACCGGTGAGAAGGTCTCGTCATAGTCTACACCTTCTTTTTTACTATAACCCTTCGCCACCAGCCTTGCTTTGAAAGCTGTAATTTCACCATTCGCTCCTTTCTTTCTTTGGTATACCCATTTGCACCCTATGGCTCGACAGCCATCTGGCAAATCAATTTTCTGGTATACATCCATAGCCGTAATGGATTCTATTTCCGAATCCATGTCGATCAGGCATTTGTCTGCATCTTTATCAGATACTGCCTCGTCATATGTCCAGGGATCGGTATCATCCAGTCCATTTTCTGGGATCAAGTCAGAAGACTCTCCCACGAACATATACCTTTCGGGTTGGTGGATAACCCTCCCACTGCGACGAGGCATCTGAACCGTGTCAGTAGTTGGTATAGTACGCGTTGGTCCTATACCTTGCATTAGTGGCAGTGTTGGTATAGCCTCACTTGTTGTAGGTGAATTTTTCATTACACTGGGCTTTCCTGATGGAATTGCTTCCATGTCCTCAAGCTCGTGGAGGACAATTTCACTCTTGGATCTGTGGTTTCTTACATATTCGTCCACCAAGAATCTCGCGTTGATACTAACAACGACTTTCTGATTCTGAGGACAATAGAAATAACCACCTTTTGTTTGTCTTGGATATCCTACAAACAACATCAGCTTACACCTACTTTCTAATTTATCAGGTTCCTTTGTCAGCACATATGCTGGACAACCCCAAACCCTCACTCTGTTCAAACTTGGCTTTCGCCCATACCAGAGTTCCAGAGGTGTTTTAGGAACTGATTTAGAAGGTACCCAGTTAAGCAAGTAGGCCGCTGTCTCCAAGGCATATCCCCAAAACAAAATCGGCAAGCTTGCATAACTCATCATCGACCTGACCACTTCCAAGAGAGTTCTATTTCTTCTTTCCGCTACACCATTTTGTTGAGGGGTTCCTGTTGCAGTTCACTGGGATGTAATCCCGTTATCTGACAAGTACTGCAAGAACTCGTTACTGAGGTATTCACCACCACGATCTGATCGTAGTGTCTTGATAGTCTTACCTAGCTTCTTTTCTACCTCAGTTCTAAACTCTTTGAATTTCTCAAAGCATTCAGACTTATGGCGAAGCAAATAGACATATCCAAATCTTGAGTAATCGTCAATGAATGTGGCAAAGTACTCATAACCTCCACGAGCTTGCGTGGACATTGGTCCACATAAGTCAGAGTGGATCAATTCCATCACATTCTCTGCTCGAGACTGACTTGCCTTAAAAGGCCTGGTCGTCATCTTTCCCTCTATACAGGACTCACAGATTTGATGCGGTACCACTTAAAAAGAATCCAAGAGCCCATCGCATGCTAATCTTTTAATCCTCTTTAGATTGATGTGACCTAGTCTCAAGTGCCAAAGATATGTTTGATCCTCATCGGAAGGAAACTTTCACTTTAAATTATTATTATTATTGGATGAGTTTGCAACATTCACGGAAGATTTATGCATACAATCAATGATATAGAGAGAGTCAATCAGTTAACCATGATAGATAACATCGTTATTAACAACGATAGAAACTCCACTATCAAAAATAACTAAATATCCATCACAAAATAACAAGGAAACTGAAATTAAGTTCTGCCGAAAAACCGGCACATATAAAACATCTCTCAAAATTAAAACATTGTTTTCAAAGCATAAAGTAAAATCTCCAATGGCTATTGCTGAGACTCGCTCTCCGCTGCCCATTGAGATGGTAATCTCATCATGCTCCAGCTGCCTTGTCGGCCTGAACCCCTGCAAAGTGTAACAAACATGATCAGTAGCTCCAGTATCCACTACCCAAGAATGGGTAGAAACCGATGCTAAACATGTTTCCGTTATAAATGGACATGACGCACCTTGTCCAGTCTTCCTGACTTGACAATCTTTCTTCCAGCGACCAGCCTTGCCACACCTGAAACACTTGTCCCTTTTAGCAGGCACGCCCGGTGTCCTTTTTGACTTTCTACCAGAAGTTGTACCTTTGGCTTTCTTCTTAAACATTCTTTTGCGCCTCTTGCCAACCAGCACAACAGGACGATTGCTAGAAGTAGCCAAAGCAACTTTTTTTGGTTACATTACTGATTCCGCTGCTATCAAGTCATTGAGTAGCTCGTTAAGAGTGTACTCTTTCTTGTTCATGACTTCATTCAGTATACAATTCTCATAGGGCTTTGGCAGAGAGTTGAGGATGAAATCAACCTGCGCTTCCGCATCGATACCACCTCCGTGCGGCGTGAACTCATCCATAAGGTGAGTCATGCCGACCACGTGCTCTCTAACCGAGCTACCTTCTGCCATTTTCTTTCCCATGATTTCCCTCATGAGATTGAATCTGACTGCTCAGTCTGACTCACCATAGGTCGCTGTGAGGCTGTCCATTATGTCACTAGCATTATCATATGAATGATGTTGTTGTGCAAGCACCTTGGACATAGTAGTCATCATATAGCATTCCACTATATTGTTTGACTTGAGCCACTTGTTATAGTAGCTCCTTTCCTCATCAGTCGATGCATCAGTGGGAGCAGCCGGACGAGGCTTACCTAGGACAAACTTGTGTTCCTCTGCGATAAGGATGTAATCTAAGTTGCGTTTCCATTCTTGGAAATTAGGACTGGTTAATTGGTTTTGTGCTAAGATATTGATCACATTCGGTAAATACATGTCTGAAAACAATAAATTAAAGCAGAAATTAAAACATAGTCGCAAACTATTGAAACAATTAAATATTGAAACCTTATGATAAAGCAATATTAATGTTTCCTCCAATTTGCCTAAGTATTACTATTGCAAGCCACACATGTGGACGTTTACAACAAAACACTTAACCAGACTGCATCTTTCAATTCTAGTCCTTTAATTCTAATCCATGCCCGGGTTCCTTAGACAAATGGAATTAATAATTGGAGACTAACTTAAGACTATATTATCCTACTCAGCAGGGACATCACAAATGAGCTATACTCTGGATAACATCTAAGCTAGCTTACCACCAAAGCCAACCCTCCCATATAAGGATCTATTAGAACACACCCGATCCCTATAATAAGGCTGCCTCATTTAATTTAATACTTAGAGAACTTAGGAAAATTCAATACGCAAGCTACACATGTAGACGTTTACGCATGAACTCCCACTTCTCACATGAAATAAATGTTTATTTTAAGAAATCCTATCTATTAGAACTTATGAAAAATAAATTAAGTAAGCTACACATGTAGACGTTTACCTAATAAATTACCCACTTCCAATAAAGGATCGCTTTGTGGAGGTCTTACTAAATTATGAGCTTAGTAATTTTTAGTTCATAAGGTTCAATTGCACAGATTATTTTATGTAGCCATAATTATAACACTGCTAAAATTCTATCATGCATAGCATGAACCCCGAATTTATAGTTATAATTAATTACACAAAATAAATCACATAGCATGCTTTAAAGTTGTAAATAAAAGCAGTAAATGTGCTCCTATTATCTACAACATGCTTATATATTGCGCAATTAATATTAAACACATATATCATGCGAAGACAGATAATAAAACAAATAAAAAATGTTCTCGTGGCCCCATGATAAAAAGTAATAATTCTAACTATTACACGTTGGAATTATTTTTTACAGATCTTCGACTGGGCTCCCACTACTTGGACTGTGATCTGAATTTATTTTCTGAATCTGGGCCTCCAAGATTTAATCCATCAAAAAATTGGATAACTGGGCCAGTTAACCAAATCGCGGGCCTAGGCACACATTGCAAGCCCAATAGCCCACGAGAACTCGGCCCGACGAGCCACCACCGGCGAACCACTGCCGTCGGCAACTCGCTGCCGCCGCAAGGGCTCTCGGGATCGTGCAACAGCCATGCACGTACGTGCATGGTTGCAGCCCGTGATTCCGCCTCCTTTGGTCATCGCCCGTTTTGGATGTCGCCACCTCGGCTTTCCCCGACCATTGCCCGAACCGCCGTGCACCATCTTCTCCATCGTCAGCTACCACGACTCGCCAGAAAATGCGCAGGGAGTGCGACGTAAGAGACACGCGCGCAGCACGCAAACCCTAGGGTTTGTGTTGCGCACGCGATCCACCTACGTCGCACCGCCCCAAGCCCGCGCCCCCACGCCACGAGCCGTCTCCTGCACCACCTGGGCCCTGCCGACGCCGACCGAAGGGAGGGACGAGCGCCGCTGGCATCGCGAGCAGGGCTGGGCAGGCCTGCTGCACACACGTGCGGAACCTAGGGTTCTGCCGCTGCGTGCGCGCCTTGCCGGCCCCAGAGCACCCCGTACCGTGCCTGGCCGGCCTCGACCGCACGGCTGCTACCCATCGTGCGTGCGCGCCGCGCACTGAAACCCTCGGGTTTCTGCACGGCTGCGCCGCCGTGCCTGCCGCGAGCGACCGACATGCACGGCTTGCTGCTGTGCCGTTGCTGTCGTGCGCCCTCGTGTCCTTCATTCTTCGTATTCTTCGTTCTTCGTTCTACATTTTAAAGATTTAATTTTTAACTAAAAGATTACATTAAATAAACCTAATTACAATCTAAAAATCTAAATCTAACCAGAGATTTATCTCATGGGTGAAAAACGAATCCTTATAAAGAGGTGGATTAACCCGAGAACCAAGAGGACGAAAAACATAACCATACAACCCAAAACCCATGCAATCATTCAATAATAATTATCATGCAAATCATAGGCAATATTATTTTTTCCAATAGAGCCAATTAATTCAACCTGGCTCTGATACCAATTGTAGGGATTCGTGAACTGAATCACAAAGTCTGTTTACCAAGGATCGTTAATTGAAATATCAAAAATAAATTGCTATGCCTATGATTAATCCTAGCATGCTCCTATTGAATATGCATAAGGGGGTTTATGCCGAATACCTGGATTGCGAAACCCTGAAGAACGAGTGCGTGGAGACTCCTCTTAATCTTTTCCCTCGCACAAAAATTTAATTCCCAACAGATTGAGGAAACAAATCTATGAATATTAATGAGTAATTTTCAAAAACAAGAAGAAGAGAGAAGAAAGAAGATAATCCTTCTGATCTGATCTTCTAGTCTATATCGCAACTCAATCTGAATATCTGGTGAAGATTCCTTCAGATTCCTTGCCCGGTTGAGAAGCAGAATTTCCTCCTCGTTTCTCAGTTCTAGTCGATCACCACAGCTCCCAAAACCTGGTTTGCTGTGTGCAATTTATGATCTTGTGGTGTGTTGAGATCTGACGAACTGAGGACTATTTATAGGAAAATACTGGACTTCTATTGGGATTGAGTTTCATGGGGCAGACCAGGGACCAGAATGCAAATAGCAAATAAGGCCTATCAATTATCAACCCAGAATATAATTAATTAATTAATATTGATTCATTCCACCAGAGAATCAATACTGTCCTACCTATTTGCTACCAAGTTTTGAGGTACGGTTTGCATGGGCTCGGTATATCCCCGCATTTAAGGTCACAGATATTCATTAATTAATTTAAGCTCTTACAAGCTATTTAATTAATTAACATCTTATATTCCTGAGTCAATCCACTCAAACCTTTTCACTTATGCTTGAACTTAATCAGCCAGCAGGACATTAGCATAACGAACCTTTTGAGCTGCTCAAGGAATGTAACCATCCTATACTGGATGTGGTTACCTAGTTTCAGTACCAGATAGTCATACACAAACTGCTATTACCCAATATACAGATATACTAGCTCAACTAGAGCCTTTCACTACAACTCAAAGTAATACACAATCTGCATATACGTCTGTACCTTCATATAGGCTTAGGATCTCATCAAGCCATAGAGATCTAGATTCTTTTAATGTCAGATAAAAGAATCGATCTCAACTTAGTTCCTTATCAATGTGTGCCCCACACCAGCATACCAAGCCATCTAAGATAAGATGCTTATTACTGCGTGTGCTGCAGCCTACACCGACAGTTTATCCTGGAACTGTCTCAGCTGTGATAATCATTTATATCTCGCTAGGTCAAACGATCCATACGATCTTCCGTGATCTTCTACACACCGTATGATCTCCCTATCGACGAGATAAGAGGATAATTGCGTTTGCGACACATGTTTGTTAATTCAGACAGAAGATGAACATGTTGGGATTGTATACTAAAAGCATAAATGATTAAGTGTTTTGTATATTGGCCTTCATTTATGTGTTGCATCAACAATTCTCGCTATCTGATAAATGTGAACATACGACGAACTATAATATCCTTTTATCTCGTGGATAGGAATGGCCATATGGTGTGTAGGAGATCACAGAGGATCATATGGTTCGTTTGACCTAGCGAGATATAAGCAGTATCACAGCTGAAATAGTTCCTGGATAGGCTGTTGGTTTAAGCTGCGGCACATCGGTTCATAAGTGGGCTTATCCTAGTTACTTGATGTGTCGGTACATGTGATGTCCCTACCATTCTCATTGACATATGAATGAGCCAGATCCCTAACATACTTCCTATGATCTTAAACCTTACTGAAGGATAAGGGGCACACATGGATTGACCACACTTTGATCTGCTATGGTGGCGAGTCTTAAATGAACTCTTATATCTGCATTTTGGGTGTTGGCAATTTATGTGGGGTCTGCGTAGGCTGGATGTATAGGCAAACATATCTGTTTTAGGATGGTGACATTCCCTGATGAACTCACAAGGTTCTTTATGCTAAGTCCTGCAGGCTGAATGATTTGTTCAAGCATAGAAGAAAATGAGTGAGTTGTATTAATCAGGAAATAAGATAATAATTAATTGTGGTTGATTGTCATAAGCCAAATTAATAAATGTCTAAAACCTTAAATATGTGGATCATGTTAGTTTAATGCAACCCGTTCCTAATAACGAGGTAATAAAGGGGCGAGTCAGCATTGTTACCGTGGTGAAGGTTAAAACAATGTTTTATTAATTAATTATGTTCTGGGTAGATCAATGATTAATTATTAAAGAGGGCCCACTTTATTATTTGCATTTGATCCCTAGTCTGGCCCACAAACTGCTCAAGCCCATTAGGGTTAGGGTTTCTCATAACCCTAACACTATATAAAGGATTTCTCTCTTTGAACAGAAGTAGCCACCACAGTATAAAATTTAATATTCAAATCAGAATATTAAATTACGAGAGAGAGATTGGCGGCGATCAGAGGGAGGGTTTTTCTGATCGAATCCTCCGGCTTCCTGATTCAACTTGGTAGATAATTCTCACCAGATTTCCAAGGAGCAAGGGAACAGATTAGAAGATCAAATCTGTAGAAAAACAATCAAAGTAGCATTCCATTCCGCTTCAGATTTAACTTCATCGTTCATCCTCCGATCTAGATCTGTAGATCAAACGATTGAAGATCAGGTATTCTCTTGAATCCACCCTATGAAATTAATTATTGTAGAAGCATGAATAGGATGGCATGGTTTATTTAACTGAATTTGTTCTTGATATCCTAAGAACGGTCCTGCGAATTAAATAGCAATTAATGTTGTTAGTCGTAGACTCGAATCCTACAAATGGTATCAGAGCCAGGTTCCAATTCTTAGGCTCTATCCTTGATAAATTTAATTAAATAAATTTGTATGTCCATTGATGGATTTATATTGTTGTGTATGTTTTTGTTCTCGTGGCCTTTTCATTTTTTTGGATCTGTTTTTCACCACGAGAAAATCCGTGGTTAGATTTGATAGGGAAAATCATTGGAATAGATTTAGATCTACTTTGTATTATTTTCTTTCAATTCTTTAAAATTAGATCCGGAAGAAGGACGAGAATTGAAGAACAAAGAACACGACAAAGTGGGAGTTCACGGTTGCGGCGCACGGTGGAATGGGGCGGTGCACGGCAAACCCTAGGGGTTTGACCATGCACGGCTGGGCCGAGTTTCCCCGCACGTGCGCGCGCATTCAGCTAGGCCGCAGGCAGCAGCCGGTTGTCGGGCCCATTCAGGGGACGGAAGCGAGCAGTAGGCGGCGGCAGCAGCGGTGTGGGCGGCGGCGTGCGGCTGCAACCCCAGGGTTGCGCAGTGCGCGGCTGCTTGGCCGCTTCTCTCGTTGCATGAACGGCCGGGGATGACGGTGACGAGCAGCTGGGACAGCGACGACCTCCTGGCGGTGCGAGCCAGCCGCAGGCGACGGCTGGATGTCGACGGCGACGGGGCTGAAGATCAGCGGCTGAAACCCTAGTTTGATGCTAGGGTTTCACTGATAGGGTTTGATACCGGCCCGTTGACCCGATGGTAGCCAGAATCTCTGAAACCCTATTTTTAGCCCAAGTGTTGCAGTTTCAGATTAAAGAGTGGGAGCCCAAATTGAAGATCTGTAATTAAATTAAAGCCTTGTAATAGATTGGATTTAATTTGTAATTGCTTCTTAGGGGCCACGAGAAATTTTTATTTGTTTATTTAATTGTTTTCTCGTATGATGTAATTTATTATGTGTGCACTAATAAATAATAGGAAAGCATGTCTATTTTCTTTAATTATTTACTTTTATAAGCATGTTGCAATTTATTTTTGGGCATGACTTATGTGATTTATTTTATGATTTAAATTATGTTCATAAATTCCGGGGTCATATTAATTTATGATGGAATTTTGGGTAACACATAATTTATGGGAACATAAAATAATGTGTGCGCATGAAACCTTTGGAATTAAAATACTATGCTGGATTTTGGTTCTTTTCTAACCAAGATCATTAGACCTCCACAAATACGACTTCTTATTGGAAGTGGGGTATCTCGAAGCGTAAACGGTCTACTCGGGTAGCTTACATTAGGGGTCCCTCACCAGTTCCAATGCGATGAGGTTTCCAAAATAAAACACTTATTTTAAGATGAGAAGTGGGAGCCTCTAAGCAAACGGTCTACACGGGTAGCTTGCATTGAGACAACTTTCACTGGCCTCTAAGATTAATTTAAGTGGGATAACAAAGGATGTTAAGGGCATGCAGTATGGGTCTAGTACGTATGCTAAATCGCCCTTTTACATTCGGAGTTAGGATTGTGGTTATTTTGGCTTAGAAGTTGCCTAGAGTATAACTCATTTGTGATGTCCCTGCTCCGGATAGGTGAACATGGTCTTGGGATCTCCAATATTAATTTTTTTTGTCATTAGATACCTGACATGTTAAGAAATTAAAGGATCATTTGATCTGGTTGAGCGTTCATCGTAAACGGTCTACTCGGGTAGCTTGCGGTGAATTAGCTTGGGCAATTGGAGGAAACAAATTGTATTGTTTTTATCTAAAGGTTACTATGCATATTTGTTTTAATTGTTCTGTTGTATGTTCTTAATTTGTTTATTTATTCATTTTCAGATATGTCAATCATTATTCGTATTTTGGCACAAAATTCCTTAATGGGTTCTAATTTCCTGGAATGGAAATGGCTCATGGAGTGATGTATGTTTGCTACACAGACTGTGTTTGTGTTACTTGTGCCTCGTCTGGCTGTACCTTTCATTGAGTCCTCAGATTCCTCAAGAAGGTCCTTTGAAAATTGGATGACGAACAACGATAAGTTATTATCAATGCTCAGGTCATCCATGATTGAGGAACTTCAGCTCAAGTATCAGTATTGTACTGACGCAGTTGAGATTTGGAAAGATCTGATTAAGACTTTTGGTAGGTTTGGACAGACTGCTAGTGCCGAGTTTATAATGAGAATTGTAAATTGTAAGATGGCACAGGGTGGTAAGGTAAGGGAGCATGTGTTACTCATGGATCACCTCAGAAAATTTTATATCTTACATGGTTGAAATATTAATGATCGGTTGTTCATTGATGTCATATACGACTCCCTTCCAGAATCTTTCTATGACTTCACTTCCATAGTCGAACACAAGGTGTTCACCCTGGATCAATTGATCAGTTTCTTGGATGCTGCTCAAGAGATCAATGACTCCTTGTCTGTTGTTGCGCTTGACTATCTATCACTTTCCACTTCCGAGTGTAGAGGATGTGAGCATGAAGAATTCGACTAGTGATGCTCCTATAAAAAGATTTTGAGGCAAAGTTTACAAAAGAAGGGTCTGTTCTGCATGCAAAAAGAAAGGTCACTGTAAAGTAAATTGTCCGGTGTTTGTCACCAAGGGACAAGGTACGTCATCTTCTGCACTAGTTATTGAAACATGTTTAGCATCAGTTTTTATCCATTCGTGGATAGTGGATACTGGAGCTACTGATCATGTTTGTTACTCTCTGCAGGGGTTCGAGCTGACTAGACAGCTTGAAGATGGCGAGATTACCATCTCCATGGGAAATGCTGCTAAAGTCTCTGTTGCAGCAATTGGAGATGTTACTTTATGTTTTGGGAATAATGTTTTAACACTAAGAGATGTTTATTTTGTGCTGACTTTTCGGCGAAACTTGATTTCAGTTTCCAAACTTTTTGATGTTGGATTTTCTGATATTTTTGGTAGAGATGTTCTATCATGAGAAATAACGTTGTGATCTGTCATGGGTCAGTGAGAGATTCTCTTTATGTTATTACATGTTCAAACAAACCGACAGTGAAAGAGGCATATAATTTGTCTAACCAACGGAAAAGAAAATTTTCTTCAAGTGAGGATATAACATATCTTTGGCACTTGAGACTCGGTCATGTCAATCTTAAAATAATTAAGAAACTCGTTGATTGTGGAATTATAGATCCAATCCAAGTAGTTCTACATAGAGTTTGTGAGTCTTGTATAAAGGGGAAGATGACGACCAGGCCTTTCAAGGCAACTGAGTCTCGAGCAAACGACTTTTTAAACCTCAACCACTCTGATCTGTGTGGACCTATGTCAACACAAGCCCGTGGAGGGCATAGATACTTTGTCACCTTTATAGATTACTACTCTAGATATGGACGCGTTTATCTGCTTCACAATAAGTCTGAATGCATTGAGAAATTCAAGGAGTTCAAGGCTGAGGTAGAGAACAAGTTAAACAAGACCATAAAGAGACTACGATCTGATCGTGGTGGTGAGTACCTCAGCAATGAGTTCTTAGAGTATCTAGCAGATCAAGGGATTACTTCCTAGTGGACTGCACGTGGCACCCCTCAGCAGAATGGTGTAGCAGAGAGATGAAATAGAACTCTGTTAGAAATGGTTAGGTCAATAATGAGCTATGCCAGCCTGCCTATTTCTTTTTAGGGGTATGCACTAGAAACAGCAGCGTACTTACTTAACTTAGTTCCTTCCAAATCAGTTCCTAAAACTCCAGATGAATTCTGGTATGGACATAAGCCTAATTTGTCCAAGCTAAGAGTGTGGGGTTGTCCAGCATATGTGCTAAATAAGGAAGCTGATAAGTTGGAAGGCATGTCTAAGTTAATGCTGTTTGTGGGCTATCCCAAGCAAACAAATGGTGGTTTCTTTTATGATCCAGAAGATCACAAAGTAGTTGTAAGTACCAACGAAAGATTTCTGGAAGGGTAATTCATAAGAAACCACAAAACCAAGAGCGAGATTGTACTTCAAGAAATTGAAGAGAACAATTCAAATCCATCAGGAGAACCCCGTGGAAACCTGAGCATACCTGAATTGAGTATGGAACCAGGTGCACGGCTGCCTGTGCAAGATGGTGAATCACAAGTGAATGCACAAAACACATACACATTGAAGGGGCCTCGTCGTAGTGGGAGGCTGTCTCCGCAGCCTGAACGGCATATGTTTGTGGGAGAGTCTTCTGACTTAATCCCTGAAGACGGACTGAATGATACCGACACATGGACATACGACGAAGCTATGAGTGACAAGGATGTTGATCAATGGCGAAAGGCCATGGATTCTGAAATAGAATCGATTACAGCTATGGATGTGTACCAGAAATCCTTGCTGCCAGAAGGTTTTTGGGCCATAGGCACTAAGTGGGTATACAAGAGAAAGAAGGATTCAAGTGGTAACATAACGACGTTTAAGGTCAGGATGGTGGCAAAAGGTTATAGTCAAAAGGAAGATATTGACTATGATGAAACCTTCTCACCAATTACTATGTTAAAATCCATTTGGGTACTTCTATTCATAGCAGCACATATGGATCTTGAGATCTGGCAGATGGATTTGAAAACCGCATTCTTGAACGGGTACCTTGAGGAAGGTCGTGATATCTACATGCAAAAACCAGAAGGATATGTGCAGAATGATCAAGAGCATCTCGTCTGGAAGCTCAAGAAGTGCTTATATGGACTTAAGCAAGCTTCAAGGTCATGGAACAAGCATTTTGATGATGTGATCAAATCCTATAGATTTGCACAATGTGAGAACGAAAGTTGTGTGTACCGTTTATGTGTTAGTTGGAGTGTGGTTTTTCTTGCACTTTATGTAGATGACATTCTCCTATTTGGAGATAATGTGGAGGTGTTATCAGGCATAAAATTTTGGTTATCCGAGCAGTTTTAGATGAAAGATCTGGGTAATGCTGGTTACATCCTTGGGATCAAAGTCCTACGCAATCGTAGGAAAAGGATGTTGAGCTTATCCCAGGGTACTTACATTGATACTGTGTTTGCTCGTTTTAGCATGGAAAATTCCAAGAGAGGCTTTTTGCCTTATCTTCATGGAATTCGTCTTTCAAAGTCACAGTGTCCTTTGTCAGAGAAAGAGAACAATGAGATGTCTTTAGTACCATATGTTTCGGCAGTGGGAAGTCTCATGTATGCTATGCTTTGCACGAGGCCAGATATCTGCTATGCTGTTTGTATGGCAGCAAATATATGAGGCAGACACGAGACTTATGTCTTGTATATCAGTGTAAGAACTTGTGTCCTATTGGGTACACGGATTCGGATTTCCAGGCGGATCTAGATGAGAAGAGATCGACCTCTGGATATGTGTTTACCTTGGGAGGAGGAGCTGTATCTCGGAGGAGTGCAAAGTAGAAATGCATCGCAGACTCCACAATGGAAGCTGAATATGTAGCAGCTTCAGAGGCAGCAAAGGAAGTTGTATTGTTCCAGAATTTCCTCTTGGAGTTGGATATTGTTCCGAGCTTGCCTAAGATAATCACAGTATACTGTGATAATGCTGGTGCAGTGGCAAACTCAAGGGAACCCAGAACTCACAAGGCCTCAAAACACATTGAGAGAAAATACCACATCATACGAGAAATTGTGGCAAGAGGCGATGTGCTAATCCAAAAGATAGATACAAAAGAGAATCTAGCTGATCCATTTACAAAAGGCTTGGCTCAAAAGGTCTATGAGGAACACGTTCATGCTCTTGGACTAAAGATCTAAGGCTGGACATCATAGGTCCCATTTTGTAATAGTTAGATTGAATAGACATACTTAATACTCTGTAAAAGTAATGGTATTATGCTTTGATTATAAGTGGGAGATTGTTGGGATTGTATACTGAAAGCATAAATGATTAAGTGTTTTGTATAATGGCCTTCATTTATGTGTTGCATCAACAATTCTCGCTATCTGATAAATGTAAACTTACGACAAACTATAATATCCATTTATCTCGTGGATAGGGATGACCATATGGTGTGTAGGAGATCACAGAGGATCATATGGTTCGTTTGACCTAACGAGATATAAACAGTATCACAGCTGAAACAGTTCCTGGATAGGCTGTTGGTTTAAGCTGCGGCACATCAGTTTAAAAGTGGGCTTATCCTAGCTACTTGATGTGTCGGTACATGTTTATGTATTAATGGGATCAACAGTGGCATGTGCCATTCTCGTTGACATATGAATGAGCCAGATCCCTAACATACTTCCTATGATCTTAAACCTTACTGAAGGATAAGGGGCACACACGGTTTGACCACACTTTGATCTGCTAAGTTGGCGAGTCTTAAATGTACTCTTATATCTGCATTTTGGGTGTTGGCAATTTGTGTGGGGTCTGCTTAGGCTGGATGTATCGGCAAGCATATCCGTTTTAGGATGGTGACATTCCCTGATGAACTCACAAGGTTCTTTATGCTAAGTCCTGCAGGCTGAATGATTTGTTCAAGCATAAGAGAAAAGGAGTGAGTGGTATTAATCAGGAAATAAGATATTTATTAATTGTGGTTGATTGTCACAAGCCAAATTAATTAATGAATGTCTAAATCCTTAAATATGTGGATCATGTTAGTTTAATGCAACACGTTCCTAATAACTGGTAATAAAGGGGCGAGTCAGCATTGTTACCGTGGTGAGGTTAAAACAATATTTTATTAATTAATTATATTTTGGGTTGAACAAGGAAGGATTAATTAATAAAGAGGACCCACTTTATTATTTGCATTTGATCCCTGGTCTTGCCCACAAACTGCTCAAGCCCATTAAGGTTTGGGTTTCTCAAAACCCTAAAACTATATAAAGGATTTCTCTCTTAGATCAGAAGTAGCCACCACAGTATACAATTTAATATTCAAATCAGAATATTGAATTAAGAGAGAGAGAGATCGGCGGCAATCAGAGGGAGGGTTTTTCTTATCGAATCCTCTGGCTTCCTGATTCAACTTGGTAGATAATCCCCAGCAGATTTCCAAGGAGCAAGTGAACAGATCAGAAGATCAAATCTGTAGGAACACAATCAAAGTAGCGTTCCATTCTGCTTCAGATTTAACTTCATTGTTCATCCTCCGATCTAGATATGTAAATCAAACGATTGAAGATCAGGTATTCTCTTGAATCCACCCTATGCAATTAATTATTGTAGAAGTATTAATAGTGTGGAATGGTTTATTTAATTGAATTTGTTCTTGATATCCTAAGAACGGTCCTACGAATTAAATAACAATTAATGTTGTTAGTCGTAGACTCGAATCCTACAGAACATACTACATTTATGATTCTCAGTATATTAACTAATCGACCTTGTACATAATATACCAATCATAATGCTTTCAGTATATAAATCCATCAATAAGAGATTCAAAAGAGCTAGGAAAGAGAGAAAAAGAAAAAGAAAAAGAAAAAAGAAAAGGAAAAAAATTGATGAGTTTGTTGATGTATCTAAAGAGATGAGGTTATGATGTTAGAAAGTGGTTTAAATTTTATTAAGTCGACCAGCTTGATGAATTTCAGTCACTTGACCAAATTTCCCTACCTTGTCACAAAAAGACTACATTACAACCCATTGAAAGTCCTTTTTGATCCAATACTTGTGTGCACATTTTAGTAGTGGAGATATTAGAGAATTTGAAAGCCTATGGTAGAAATTTCTTCATACAAGTGTTGAGTGCTTTCATCTAATCCTAGACACTTGAGAGTTCAGCGATACACTTCCCGTGAGTTCTTCTACTGTTGATGGATTGTCTATCTCTTTCAAATTGTTTGTGTGTAGTAGAATTTTTATTCTTGATTTTGATGAATCTTGTGAGGCATTGCACATTAACTACATCACCTTTTGATTTCTTTCTTGCCTATATATTGAGGACAATCAAACGTTCAAGTTTGGGGGGTTTGATAAGCTCAGATTTTGACTCACTTATCTTATTGTTTTCAAGTGTTTTATTTATTTCGATTGATTTTATTAATATATTTGGAGCATTAGTCAAGTTTATGGGGTATTATGCTCACCATGGTGTGTTTTTACGGGTTTTAGGCCGAATTCAATGGAAACCCGTACCAAAAGCAGTTTATGTTCAAAGAAATAGTCACGACTTCTTCCACAGATGGAATCTGAGCTAATGGAACAAGGAAATGGAAAGATCTTTGAGTTAAGTTTCCAATGAAACTTGAATCGGGTCTATCTAAGTTCGGGAGTAAAAGTTATGGCCAAAACTGTGAGACTGCGCAGAAGGATCGAAAGGGGGAAAAAGGTCTCTGTCTCGATCGATATGAAAGCCACATCGACCAATGCAAGGGGATCCGCATCGACCGACGCAAGCTCCGTGCCGACCAAAACTAACCCATAAAAAGGAAAATTTGAGATTTTTATGGTTAAATCATATTTTTTGCCCTAGATCCCAATATATACACCTTTACCTCTATAAATACTCATCTAGCTCGAGTTTAGAAAGGATTCAACCTTTATTCAGTCATTATTCACTCCTCAGTTTAGTTTTTATTAAAGTTTTTGGAGATTGAAGACTCGAACAACCTTTATTTTTCAGTGTAAGTTTTATTATGCAATTTAATAATATTTTTCTTGTGTTTCTTTCCAACATAAGTGGCTAGAAACCGTAGCGGATTCTAGGGCTATGTGAAATTAATCATGTTTGCATGTTAGATTAATCAACTCAAAATTGCATGGTTTCAATTCCTGATTTAATTGATAGAACTTAGAATTGAAGATGGATCGAGATATGAATTTGGTTCTATGTTCATAATTGATAATCAAAAGACCGAGTGGAGAAGATTTATAATAGAAAGAGGAATTAGAATACAATTGATTTTCTTTCTTAAAAGGAAAATAATTAATTGTAGGGATAAAATCTTATATTTTTTGTGTGGTTAATTATTATTGTGTTCTTGAGGCCAACCAAGTATATACAGTCACATGATAGTAACCTAGGTTAAAATTGTCCAACCAAGGACTTTTAATACTTTATTTGATTTCCCGCCAATGTAGAGTTGATTGATTAGGCATGTATTCTGATTTATTATTTGTCCTAGAATCTGTGTTCTTTAATATTGCTTTTCAAAACCCTTTAAATTTCTGCATTGTTATCTTTATTATCCAAAATCAAAACCCTATTTTCTGTCTACTCAAACAATAAATCTTAAAACTATGGTTAGTATATGAGATAGAGTTGTTACAAAATTCCTCTGGGTTTGACTACCTTTGGGTATTTGTAAATTTATTTGCCACTGTGTTTGCAATTAATCTTCAAAATTTGCAGTGATCAAATTGGCGGCGTTATCAGGGAATTGTTAGATTTTATCTTGTTTCTAATTTGTTTAAATATTAATTGGATTGAGTTTTTATTTTTATTTTATTTAAATTCTGTACATGTGCGTGTGTTTGGTGTGTGAATCTGAGTTATGTTCCGACTGACGCACGTGTCGCATCGGTTGGTGCAGTAGATTTTTCGTGTCGGTCCAAACAACACCCGTGTCGGTCGACGCACACTAATTCTTTTATTTGTCTGTTTTCTCTGGTCTTGCATGAACACTAGGACCCAAGGGAAACAACTCGAAGACTTTGATCCAGAAATTGAAGCAACAATCAGGAGGAGGCATAACAAGAAGAAAAACAACAAAAACACTGAGATGGATCCACCGCACAACCGAAATGAGGAAGATGATCAAGAGATGCTGCCTCTGGAGGACCCGGACACCCAATTTCAATAGGGAATGCCCTACTGCTTGTCCAATAGATGAATCAGATGCGGGAGTTGGTCAAGCAGCTGATGATGGAAAGAGAGGCCGAAAGAGCAGAGGCTACAAGGAGACAGCTAGAGCAAGAAAGAGACAGAAGGCTCAGAGAGGACTCCGAGAATGAGGATCTCAATGCCATGGCAAGGAGGTACAGGCCGCAACCCGATAATGAGGGTTTTGATATTTGTATCAATGCCAATAACTTTGAACTCAAAATTGGTCTCATTCAGATGGTTCAGCAGAACCAATTTGGTAGCCGAGCTGTGGAGGATCCATACACGCACCTCCGGAAGTTTATGGATGTGTGTGAGTCCGTCAAGAAAAATGGAGTTACTCTGGACGTGATTCTTTTACGAGTGTTCCCCTTCTCACTTCAGGATCAGGCTCGAACGTGGTTTACAGCTCTGGACTGCAGCAGCATCATGACTTGGGCCGATCTCTGAACAAAGTTTCTCTTTGCCTACTTCCCGCCGTTTGTGATCATCCAAAAGAAGATGGAAATTTGGTAGTTCCATCAGAAGATTGATGAGTCCTTGTTCGAGGCATGGAGCAGATGCAATGATTTGTTGAGGAGCTACCCCAAACATGGAGTCGATACTAAAGATCAGGCACACATCTTCTACCGGGGGATGAACGAAAAGACTCAAGAGTCCGTGGATAATGCAGCTGGAGGTTCTTTGATGAGAAAGTCTCCCTAGAAAGCCCTCAAACTCTTCAAGAAGATGGCCATGCACACTCATAAGTGGTCAAATCAAAGGAGACCCCTAGTAAAGGCGATTGAGAAGAAAGAACCTGATGACACCCTTAAAAAAGAGATTGAAAAGCTTAAGGGGGAGATGGAGAAACTAACTTCAAATGTTTCTGTTGTTACTACTGCACAGGTTGAACCCATTGTCGATGTCAATTTCATGAACCGAGGAGGCTATCATAATCAATATCAGAATCAGCAACGAGTTGGAGGCCATCAGCATTACCATCAAAAGCAGCATGCCGGTTTTTCTTATGCGAATCCGGAAGGAGGAGAGTTTCCCCCACCTAGTTTACATGTGGAGAATGGAGAAGTCACAGAGAAGAAGAAGGAGAGCTTGGATGATATATTGGCCAAGTTCATAAAGGCTTCGGATATTTGAGTGGGGAAGATTGAGCAAGAATTGGCTGGAGTGCACACAAAAATTGATCGAGTTGGCAAACATGTTCAGATGATTGAAATTCAAGTCAGTCAGATTGCCACCACCATTGGAGTCCAGCACAAGCAAGGGCAACTTCCGAGGACTACTGAGGTGAATCTGAAGAATCAGAAGGAGTGCAAGGAGGTTACTTTGAGGTCCAGCACGAGCTACAGAGGTCTTGGGATGACTTTGGACAAGTTTGAGGGAGAAGAAGAGGAAAATCCCGCATGGGATGCCTCTATTTCGATCGACTCACAACCCGCGTCGGTAGACGCAGACAGTTTGAGCGAGGTGGAGAAGACGGGCAATGCAGTCATGTCGACTGACATGTCTTCCCATCGGTTGATGCAGAGTCCAGCAACGTTGATCAAGACTGCTTCAAATCGGTCAACATAGAGTACAATTCAGGGAAATTCTTCGGCTGTAAAAGATGATCTTATTCCTCTGATGCCTTTCCCTCAGAGATTTGCCAAACAGAAGGAGGACTCCAAATTCAAGGTCTGTGGAGAATCTGAAGAAGGTGAGTATCAACTTACCACTCATTGAAGCCATGAGGGAGATCTCGGGTTACATGAAGTACCTACAGAAACTGATGAGCGGAATTAAGCAGTTCATAGAGAACTCAGTTGTAAAGTTACATGAGCAGTGCAGCTTGCTACTTCAAAAGCATGTGCCAATTAAGAGGAGTGATCCAGGTTGTTTCTCAATTCAAGTAGAGATTGGGAGGATAGAGTTTCAAAGTGTGTTGTGCGACACTGGCGCCATCATCAATCTCATGCCATATTCCATCTTGAAGCGCCTCAACATTGGAGAACTGAGGCAGACTACAATTACTCTGCAAATGGCAGACCGATCTGTCTCTCGCCTGAAAGGTATACTGGAGGGTGTTCTCATTCGTGTGGGTCATCTAATCTTTCCTGCAGATTTTGTAGTGCTTCATATGGAGGAAGACTGCAATATGCCCTTGATCTTGGGACGTGATGTTTTGGACACCAGTACTGCATTGATCGACCGCCGAGGAGGAGAAATCTCCCTTCGTGCCAATGATGAAAAGATCACCTTCATGATCGACAAAAGCCGGCAACAGTTTGAGTGAAACTGAATAACCTCAGTGGAAGATTCCAAAGATCAGTTGGAGGACACCGATGAAGAAAAAGAGGAGCAAGCTGCCATTGAATTCGAGCAAGGAAACGGGTTGGTGAAACTGTCAACTAAGCCATCCCTTTCCGAGCTCACTATTGTCATTCAAGACCGCAAAGACTGCATGGTGGATGCAAAAGGACGAAGAGTCTGGACCAGACCTCCGTGGGCATGGTGATTTGAGGTATCGTCGAGCCGTGACGTTAAATCAAGCACATGTTGGGAGGTAACCCAATATTGAGGACGTTTTAAAAATGAAAAAAATTGAGGAACAGTGTCTGTTTCGACCAACGCAGGCCCGACGTCGATCGACACAGGCTGCCGACATGAAGAACTTCGACCCGAGATGGGGGGATTGACATGAAGTGATGGAGCCCAAGGTGCAGTTCAAGAGCAAGATCCAACCTATATTCCTAGTGGACCTATGACGAGAGCTAGGGCCAAGAAGCTA
>JAPKLW010000803.1:97554-146143 GCA_026898455.1 Plectranthus barbatus | reverse complement strand
TCGTCATAGGTCCACTAGGAATATAGGCTGGATCTTGCTCTTGAACTACACCTTGGGCTCCATCATGGCACTAGAGCGGGAGGTTGAAAAACCGACTGCTTCTGAGTCGCTTAAGACCTAGATCTTAGCTTTCCTTGCGTTGTCACTATTTTGTTTGCTGTTTGTCTAGCGAAGGAGAAGTTTATCAAGATGGCTAACCATGATCTTCCCAAGTACAACAAGGAGAAGTTTGAGGCCTGGAAGACTAAGGCCATGATTCAACTCCAAAGTATCCATCCAGAAATGAGGGATGTGCTAGGAAAAGGACCTATTGAAATCTTGAAGGTCAATACCGCATTAGGTCCACCCGTTGAAGGCCAACCACGTCCGGAGATGGTACCGAAACCCTATGAGGAATGTACGCTGGAGGACAAGAAAAGGGGTCCACTAGAATATGTGGCCATGAAGCTCATCATTGACTGCCTACCTCCCTTAATTGCTGACAAAATCCTGGATTACAAGACAGCGAAAGGTAAGTGGGATTATGTGTGCGAATGCTCTCAGGAAACTAAGCAGATAAAACGCAATAAACTTTAAGTGGTTGTGGATAAATATGAGTCTTTCTCAATGTTCCCTGGAGAAACAATCCAATCTATGGAGGAAAGATTTAATACCATTATAGGTGAGCTCAAGAATGTGGGCAAAACCTATGACAACGGGGAGATGAACAATAAAATAATATCCAAGCTCTTCCCAAGGAGTGATTGGTTTGTGAAGATGACAAGCCTGAGTGAGAAAGATCTCAGTAACATGTCAACTGCTGAAGTGTTTTCTCAGCTAAAAGCTCATGATTTCATCATCCAATAATCTATGAAAATTGTGTCTGCTATGGGGCAACCTACCTCATCAAAAGCTGGAAACCATGAGGACTTGGCATACTCTTTGTCAAGAAAGATGGGCACAAGTGGAAGTCGCCCAGAAAGCCCTTCCAAAACCCGGAGAGATTTACACTAGCGTCACCAGCAAAGGAGACTACCTCAACATCAGGTTCCCAACCTGTTGACCTAAAGATCAGTGAGCAGGAAGAACAAATGAAGAAACTCCAGAAGCTAATGATGGAAGCCAAAGCAGAGAAGGAGGCTAAGGAGGCTAAGCAGACATCAACCTCTTTTCGCTCAGCAGAGCGAAAGCTCAGGACCTGCTTCGAATGTGGATCGCCAGATCACCTTAAGCACGAGTGTCCAAAGGTCAGCAATGAGGAGAGAGAACGCCTTAAGCAGCATTTCAAGAAGCGTGCCGTCAAAGCCGTAACCAGAGCCTTTCTGACAAGGATAGAGGTTCCTGACATTCCGGATGATGATGAGGAGTACTACTATTCCTCAAAAGAAGATGCTGAGGAAGCCTTGCTAGTCCTGATGGCAAATGTCGTCGAAGACCAATTTGCTGACGCTGATACCGATACTGATGCTGAGCAGAGTGGTGAATCTGCTCTTGCCGTCGATGAAAATGAGGTACAAATAACCAGCATTCCTAGCATAGTGATCATGGATGAATTGGAAGAATCTTTTCCAGATTCTGAGGAAGATTATCTAACGAAGCTTTCCATTGAATTCACTAAGATGTATGAGATCAAAAATGCTATTGTAGGTGAAAATGCCTCACTCAAACTAAATATTCAAACCTTGACCGAGGAAGTCGAAAGACTAAGGTCAGAAAGTGAGGAGCTTTTAAATCTAAAAGCAGATTTCTCCAAACTTTCAGAAAATTTTCAAAGATTAGAAAAGGAGAATCTTGCTTTGAAAAGTAAACCTAGAGAGGATTGCATTTGTACCTATACATCCAGCAGGGCAGTTCTCAATGCCATTGTTAGCCTACAAAGACATCATAAGGATAAGTCTGGTCTTGGATGTGAGTCTTCTAGAAAATCTCTGAGTACTTGTGCTGAATCTTCTAAGCAGAAACCAATCTTATTTGTTTCTGCTGGAAATATCACTGCTGACAAAGAAAAATGGAAAGTTATTGCTTAATCTTTAAATGCTAAGCTGGATGCTAAGCAGAAGAATGGATATAAGTAGAATGCATCTGTTAAGTCTCAGCAGAGGTTCCAACCAGAGTCTGCTAAACATTCGTCTGCTAGATCTCAGTAGAGGTCCCAATCAGGATCTGCTAAGCTTACATCTGCTGGTCCTCGGTAGAGGATCTAAAGGATGAATGCTAAGCACATCCCTACTGGACCTCAGCAGATGATCCGAAGTACGAATTCTAGGTATGAACCTGCTGGACCTCAGCAGAGAAATCAGAGAGCTTATGCTAAACCAAATTCAGCCATACCAAGAAACGTTGAGCGTTCTGTTCCTAACGCAAGGATAGCCAATCCTACTTTTCACAAAGGCAAGCAAGTTCATTATACTGCTGTAAGACCGTGGTATCAGCAGAACACTCTACATAGGAGCAACACCTATGTAAGGCCTGAGCCCAACTCATTTTCTTTTCAAAGGGCAAGGAAGGCTGAGCACACCACATCACCTAGATCTAGCTATGTTAAGCATATTAAACCTAAGGTTGAGAAGGTGGTGAAGGGTGAAATCAAGAAGAAAATCTTGAAAAACACCAAGATGTGGATTCCGAAAGGGATCATGATCCATGCTGATCCCGAAGGACCCGCAGCTATACGGGTACCTAAATCAACTTGATTGACTGTTTTGCAGGGACAGGATCCAAGTACTAAAGCATCATGCATAGAAAATGAATGGATCCTTGATAGCGGATGTTCCGCACATATGACCGGGAATGAGGGATTATTTTCAGATATTCAAAGATTCCATTATGGTCCCAAAGTCAAATTTGGAGACAACAGCAATGGCAAAGTTGTTGGAAGAGGGTGCATTGAGCGCAATGGATTGAGAATCATCAACGTAGCACTTGTTTCCAACCTCAAACATAATCTACTGAGCATAAGTCAACTATGCGAGAATGGGTACACTGTATCCTTTGTCTATATTTGTTGTTCTATTGCTGACAATGTTATAGGTGAAGTGAAGCTCCGAGGCATCCGCAAATGTGGCCTATACATCGTTGATTGGCAGAGTGGTCAACAACATTCATGCTTCTTAGCCTTGAACAAGGAAGAAACAACGTGGTTGTGGGACAAGAGGTTAAATCATTTGAATTTCAAAACTATTAACCACCTTGCCAAGAACAAGCTTGTTGTAGGTCTGCCAGCTGAAACTCTTCGAAAAGAAGGAGTGTGCATAGTATGTCAACAAGGAAAGCAGACCAGAGCGTCATTTAAGTCTAACCCGGAGAAGGCCACTACGCAAAGGATCCTAGAGTTACTACACATGGATCTCTTTGGCCCTGTCACTCCACCCACTGTAGGTAAAAGGATATATACTCTTGTGGTGGTTGATGACTTTTCCAGGTATACGTGGGTTCGCTTATTAAAGACCAAAGACGAAGTTAAACTCATTCTACCTGAGTTAATCCTCAAAGAGCAAAATAGTAAAGAAGTCACAGTGAAGAGGATTCGCTCCGATAATGGAACAGAGTTCTGCAATGGAGAGCTCATTGATTTCTGTGCTGAAGCTAGCATTGCACATGAAAGGTCCACCGCGAGGACTACTCAGCAGAATGGGCTAGCAGAGAGAAGGAACCGGACGTTGAATTAAGTCGTTCGATCAATGCTAGTAGACTCTGAGTTATCTGCTAAGTATTGGGGTGAAGCAGTTATGACAGCTTGTTATACACAGAATAGGAGTGCCATTACTAGCAGATTCAACAATACTCCCTATGAAGTGTACAACGGTCGTAAGCCTTCTATAGCTCATCTTCGTGCATTTGGTTCGACATGTTATATCCATAACAACGGGAAGTCGAAACCTAATACTTTTTCACCTAAGTCAGATGAGGGTGTATTCCTTGGATACGGTTACCCTACTCACAAAGGCTATAGGATATTAAATAAGACTATCGGAATTGTGGAGTTAACATGCAATGTTATTTTTTATGAGTCTACTCTAGTGCGCAGAACCATAAGAGAGAAAGAGGATAGCAATCATGAGACTAATGATGTCCATGGTCAATTGTTCTTGAATTCTTTTGAAAATATGCGTATTGATCCGATTAAGTCTATGAATGATTGCGATCCAAACTAGATGCACTCGGCAGTAGACCAGACTGTTGACCATGCCTGTGATACTAATGATCATGCTGAGGCCACACCTACCCATTTTAATGATAATCCAGATGTCTTGGAATTGTTCGATGATGAAGAGGAGGAGATATCAAGGTCACCTCCCATTGCTGAAGAAGGACTAGATGCTGCTGAAGGTCTTGGCAGAGGTGTTGCTGAGATTCTGGCTGCTCAGGTACTTGCTGAAGAAGTACATGTTCCTGAAGATCCTATAGCAGAGGAGCCAGCTGCTGAGGCCCCAGCTGTTGATATACCGACTGCAGATGTTCCTGTTGTTGAAGACCATATTGCTAAAAATTAAGATGCTGAGCACCAGGCGGGTGCTGAAGAGAACGTTGTAGCGGACAACGATCTAGCAGGAGAAGGAAATGCTGAAGTTCCAGTCCCCATCAGACCAATATGGTTGCGCGCTCATTCTCTTAATAATGTTCTTGGAGATATTAATGATCATATCCTAACAAAGAAAGGCAATGCAATTCTCGCCTGCTATATATCACATGAGGAGCCAACAAGGGTAGAGGATGCTCTACGATGTCCCGATTGGGTGAATGCTATGCAAGAGGAGCTTACTGAATTCACTAGCAATCATGTGTGGGTCTTGGTGGACAGGCCAGAACATCAAAGTGTTATTGGCACTAAGTGGGTGTTCAAAAACAAAAAGAATGAGGCCGGCATGGTTGTCAGAATTAAAGCGCGCCTCGTAGCCAAAGGATATAGACAATGCAAAGGCATTGACTATGATGACACATTTGCCCCGGTGGCTCGACTGGAAGCAATAAGATTGTTCCTTGCATACGCTGCACACCATGAATTCTCAGTTATGCAGATGGATGTAAAGAGGGCCTTTCTAAATGGTGAGCTCAAGGAGGAAGCCTCGCTTCGAACAAGGAAATCAAGTATACAGGCTAAGGAAAGCCTTATATGGATTGAAGCAAGCACCAATAGCTTGGTATGGAAATCTATCCAATTTCCTGCTCTCTAATGGTTTCAAGAAAGGGAGAATTGATCAAACTCTTTTTCGGATCGAAGATGAAGGAAGTATTCTACTAGTTCAGATATACGTAGATGACATCATATTTGGATCGAAGAATCAAGATCTATGTGATTCTCCAAGCTCATGACGAGTAATTTTCAAATTAGTATGATGGGAAAGATGTCATACTTCCTTGGACTTCTAGTCCAACATTCTAGTGAAGGGATTTTTATCTATCAAAGGAAGTACACTCGCGACTTAATTGCCAAATATTATCCTGAGAAGACCAAAAGTTTGAGAATTCCGATCAGCACTATGTGTATAGCAGCTCTTGAGAAAGAGGGAGATGATGTGAATCCCACTCCTTATCATGGAATTATTAGATCTCTGCTATATCTTACTGCCAGCAGACCGGATATTTCATATGCGGTGGGACTATGTGCAAGATACCAAGCCAATCCTAAGAACACGCATCTTGATACTGCCAAGCGTATTGTAAGATATCTCAAATGCACAGAGGGTCTTGGGATTTGGTATCCAAGGTCGGATAGTCTAGCATTGAGTGGCTATTTTGACTCAGACTTTGGAGGGTGCAAGATCGACAGGAAGAGCACCAGTGGGACTTGTCAATTTCTTGGACACAAGCTAATTAGCTGGTTCAGCAAAAAAAAGCATTATGTAGCTACGTCGACCACCGACGTAGAGTACGTAGCAGCTGCTAGTTGTTGATCACAAATTTTATGGATTCGACAACAATTACAGGATTATGGTATCCTTCCTGAATGTGTACCAATCTACTGCGACAACAATAGTGCTATGTGCATTACGAAGAATCCTGTGCATCATTCGAGGACAAAACATATCGATATCCGACATCATTTTATTTGTGATCATCAAGAGAAAAAGGATATCAATGTTCGATATATATGCACAGAGGATCTGATTGCTGATATCTTTACTAAACCTCTAGCAGAGACAAGATTCAAAGAGTTATGTATCAAGTTGGGTCTTATGGAGTTGGATGATGATGTGGATGAATGAGATGCTATTCTCATTCTTTCTGGACTTCTTGGATTTCTGGAGGGAGTGTGAAGAACCGATCCCAGCTTATGTTTACTTGTTGCAAAGTATCTCTGCTAAAGAGAAGCCTGCTAGAATGATAGTAGAAATAGAGATTCTGTTGAACAATTCTAGATGCCAATTTTGCCTGATAATCAGCAGAGATGATGAATCTGCTCAGCCGATAGTCAAAGCGAAAGTTGGTAATTCATGGGTCTTAACATTTTAAGATGCACGTATTGCTTGGAGGAATTATTCAAAAAAATTTAAGTTGAATTGCTGAAGTTTATGAAGTTATTTGGTTACTTGAGAGATGCAGAAGATGATCACATCGCAATTGAAGAAAATATATTTTCATTCAAAAAAAAATATTTACATTGAAAAAAAAGGAAAATTACAGCGACTTCAGTAGGGGGAGCGAGGCCTGAAGGGAAAGAAGTCAGTTTCCCTTAGATTGGAGCGACCTGCAGCTATTTCTGGAAAGTTATGTTCCAGTAACCAGCTTAGCTGCATGCCGCATGGGAGGGGCACCGCCGGATAGAACGCGACGCAGTCCCAGACGCCCTCAAAGACGAAGGCTGCCCAGTCCACCTCTGCCCTATCGTCCATGGCCATCATGGCCCTCCAGACCTCGCGGGAGAAGTTGGAGTCATCCTCGTCGTAGCCATTGACAATGTTATGGATGATGCGGAACATCACCCAGTACGGAGTCCGGAGCCCGGACGCAGAAGCCGTCGGGCTGAACTCGAACAAGGGAGAATGCCTCCACTCGAACAAGGGAGAATGCCTCCACATCTCCCACGATGACCACTCGGGTGTTGTCTCCCTTTGTGGTAGTCCATAACTGATAAAGGACCCCGGCGAAGGCCGAAGTCCCGAGAGAAGGAAGCGGGTGTCCAGCGGACAAGTTTGCCTTGGAAGATGCCATAGATAGCGCCTTCCTCCTGCACACATGTGCGGAGGAACTCCTGGAGGTGAGCTCCTGGAAGTGGTGAGGGGTGGAACAGACGAACTGCTCAAGCCCGCTCTACCGGACGGCATCCATAACCTCCTCGGCCACTATATAGTCTGACTCGTACTCCGTGTACAAGCCTGACTCATTGAGTATCTGGTTCCTCCGAATGTCTATTCCCTGTGGTGAATACATGTTTGCAGACGAAAGTATTTTCAGATTGGAAGATGGCAAAGAAAGAGAGAGTTGAAAGGCAGAAGTGTGAAGATGAGAGTCATCACAAAGGTTGGTATTTATAAGGAGAATAATGATCATGTTCTTTCATTATGACTGGACGTAAAATCTTTCAGAAGATCACAACAATTTATTTCATCTCTCGGAATTCGAAGCATCGCGAGGAGAGGAATCGACAAGTGTGCATGGAAGGTCTAATCAAGTCAGCAGTGACGGAAGGTGGTCAAGTCAGCGAAAGGCTTGAGATACTCATCAATATATTGACCGCTGAGTCTCAGCAGATAGTCCGAGTATGCTGATAAATCAAAAAGGAAATATAGCATATCTTCTGCTAAGCTTTGGATGTTGAGCTACAGTTTTCATTGCTGTTCTCAATGGCACTCAGCTAAGTCTATGATCTCAGCAAATGCACTATTCGAGGCGGGAAATCTGAAATTCAAATTGATGGAACCTGACACGTCGCATTTAATGAGTGCATACGGCTGCGCTGAATAGGGAAGCGCCACGCCAAATGTACTCAAGTTCTTTTTTCTCGGAGCATGGGAGCCCTTACGAAAAGACGTGGTGTATCTGAACCGTCGATTTAACTCATTGCACAAACTCACTCAACCATTGGATCTTACATCAGAAGGTATGAATTTGAATCTTCATCCTCGTTTCATTTTTTTCCGGAACTCAAATTTCAAATCCCTAACTTCTCCAAACCATCGAGCCCTCACACTCAAACCCATCTCTCACAAAATCCCTCTCTGAAATTCAAAGTCCATATTCATGGCAACCAACCCCGAATCTTCTTCTACCCAAAATCCCGAAAAAAATACTTCTCCTACCTCCATATTTAATCCTCCTACCTTCATATTTCCACCGATTACGGGTTCGCCGTTGCATGAGCAACATGCGCCGGGATTCACAGGAATTGTGAAGAAAGAAGGCATTGATGACTCCATCCCTTACAGTCAACTAGTTGTATTGGCTCGGAAGAAGGAGCAGACCGGCCATACGAAGGAGCAAAGGCGTCTAGCCCAAATCATGAAGGACAGAATTCATTACATGCCTCTCGCTTCTACTCACATCCCAAAATGGATCATGCAGATTCTTGACACCGAACTATTGGTAAAATATCTCTTTGCTGAGCCTGAACATTTTCATCCACATATGGTGTCAGAATTCTATGCTAGGGCTGTAATGGATGAATCTAAGAAATCCTTCAAAACCTCTGTCTACGGCAATATCATTGATGTAAGTGCCGACATTCTTTCGAAGACATTTGGCCTTTGAAATTATGGGGAGAGGATATCCAAATACAAGGTGAATGATTTAGCTGAGATGGTGAGACGATGGAATCTGTGGAAAAAGCCAGGAGAATTGAAGGATAAAAAGGGGCAGGTTATTTCATTCAAGGTAGCCACTCCAATCAACACTCTGAAGGAGTACTTCAAAATTCTTGCCGAGAGGGTGATTAAGATGATCCAGTGTGATGCTGGTTCATACTCTGAGTTATCGGGGAAAAAGTATGCCGTTATGATGGCCCTGACAGACAATGTGAAAGGAAATTGGGCAGAATTATTCTTCGAGCGATGGGCAGAGCATGCTCGCAAGAACGATCATATGTCAATAGATGGGACATTCTCCTCGAATGTCAATTTTGGTCTGAAGATCAGTAAATATCTGGGGATGTTGTTCACCAACAAAAGGGTTGATCAAGGAGTGAAACTTCTTCCTACGGATTTCATTCCCGTAACAAAGAAAGAAGCAAAGCCGTTAGATTTCAAGCAACCTCGTCAATTGAAAGGGAAATCAAATGTGGATAAGGATAAACCCACATCTGATGAAGAAATAGATGAATGAAGTTTGGGACACCAAGTATTGGAGACAGCTATTCCTCTGTCTCCTGAGGAGATCACTACATTGACCAAGAATGCTGAATCAGAGCAATGTTTCCAGCAGCTCGATGAGATTGTGAAATTGGGCAATCTGCCAGAAGAGAAGATCAATGAGATGATGACTACAAAGGAAGCAGAACAACGCCCACTTACTCTAGGCGCAATTGCAATCGAAATACCGAAGAGAAAAAGTTCAGATACTAATTCTCCCGAGAAGAAAGCAAAGAAGACAAGGAGGAAGCTTGTCATGATCTCGGAGAAAGAGGAGGCAGAGAAAGCTGCAGCAGAGAAGAAGGCTGCTGAAGAAAAGTTGGACAACACTCCTTTGTCTTCTAAGTGTCTTGAGGATTGACTCAAAGGTATAAGGGCAACCAAAAGGAAACACGACATTGAGAAGAAGATAGTTGAGACCAAGGAGTACAGGAAGGAAGTTGACAGGATCACTTTTGAGGCAAGAGATCGTAATTTTGCACAGATCAAGCAATCTTATGATGAGCATGAAGCTCAAAAGAATGCTACCGGTGAGAAAGTGGACAAGGTAGCTGCTAAGACGTTGGACAGAGCAGCAAAGAAAGTCAAAATAGCAGTTGAGACTGCAAAGAAAGGAAAAACAAAGGAGGATGAACGAATTCCTGCCACTGTTCCCAGAATCGAAGAGAGTAGAAAGATTGTACCAGAAGAGGAAGCAATGTCTGATGCTGAGCTTGTTGTGATCCTACAATCCAGAGCGTTCAATGTCAATGAACACTCCAGAAGGAAGAAGGTTCAATTTTGTGAACCAACTGAAGGACACTGCCACAACAGTAGCTCAGATGAGGCTGTGCCACTTAGAGACAAAGCAATCTTGCCACCAAGAGATAAGAATGCTGAATCATCTGGAGCAGGGAAACATATTGTCGAATCGGCTACATCTTCTGAGAGACCCTCCACTGTGGAAGTGTCTCCTAAGTCTGCTGAGAGACCCTTCACTGAGGAAGTGGTTGTGGAATCTGCTGAGGGAGCCTCTGTTGCTCAGGAGACCCCCGCAGTTACTGTTGATACCGCTCAAGCCGAAGAAAGAATGGAGGATGAAATTTCATCCGCTGGTGATATGTTGATTGAATCAACATGCTCTTCAGGCTCTGACTCAGAAGGAGAATCGAACGAGGTATTTAATGCCAAAATTCTTCGACAGTTTCCCACTGCTGAAAATGAGATACTAAGGATTCCATACCATGGATTGCCTTCCAAACTCTTTCGCTCGAGGAGAGTAGTACAATGGTGCGCGTCTCTCTCTCTCGACGATGATTTAAATACTGATCTTCTTGAATGGAGTCACGAGATCATGGTATTTGTGAACCAAGAAATACAAAGGGAGATCGCTGAGGTTTTCTATACTGAAATAGATGAGATGACAGAGGAAGGCAAGCTGCTAGGCACAGAGCTTCAACGATGGAAAACATATGACTACATAATGCACGAGTTGTGCTTTGAAGAAAGGATGATCATTATAGCCCGACAAGGTTTAAATATTTGGCGCTGCGAGGAAGCTTGGGCGAATGACTGGATGGATCAACCTCCCTGCACGAAGCAATTTACAGATAAACAGGTGATGGAGAGGTTGAAAGTCATTCAAGCTCATCGACTATTTTCTGCATCCAAGTCGCTGCCTCCATCAACTTTTGCACCGGATGAACGCTCTGGTGCACATATTCAATTAACCAAACGTCAAGCACTAGTTGTTGCTGCATACCAAAAATGGAAAGCTACATATGAGGAGAAGCAGCGAGTGAGAAGCATGGAGCTGGCAGCTATTGAACAAGCTAAGGAAGAAGAAGCCAAAAGACAACGCTTTACTGAAATGATTACACTTCACAAAGGATTTAATCAAGTTGTTGCCTCACTCCAAGCCACTGAAGCTCATGAGTCTGCTATAAGTTCAACTCAGGATTTGGTGGGAGATTCGATGGAGATTGTGAACGAAGTGGTTGCTGAGGAACCTACAATTCTAACTGCAGGGGAAGCAAATTCTCAAGGTCTTGAAGTTTCGGTTCCTGAGTCTGCTGCTATGACAATCGATGGTGGAAATACACTTGCAAATCCTAACATAGTAGCAGGAACTGAGTTAACTATTTCTGATGCCCCCATCTCTGCTGAACCTGTGCAAGTAAACCTCCAATCCTACGTTGTATCATTGATCAACACAGCTCTGCACTAACATGACATCTAGCAAGCCAAGGTGGTTGAAGAAGTCAGGAAAGAAATTGCTGGTGTTTGGGATGTGGTTTCTGAAGTTTAAGTCCTCAGTCACCGATGTTCAGCAAGAGGTTGTTCAGGTTAAGGAGTCAATCACCCACGTGGAAGAAACTGTCTCTACGGTACAGACCGATGTGGTGACAATCAGAAGGGACGTTGATGAACACAAATCCTTCTCTGACTCTTACTTTGATGCGATCAAAGAGGGGGAAGAACAAAGGATTGCTGAGCAGGCTAGGTTGAAAGAAGAAGAAGCTGAATTGGCAAGGAAGGAGTTGGAAATCCTACAGACCAAGCTGGAGAAGAGGATGGAAAGAGAGGCAAGGGATAGAGCGGCTCATCAAGCACGTATGGAGAAGTTCATAGCACTAACTATGAAAAGATTGGACTCTATTGACGAAACGAAGCCTCCACCTGATGCATCGAGCTAAGGTTATCTCTTTCTAACTCATTTTTTTGTTTCTCGTGATTTCACTGTACTTGTATTTTCAAAACCATATATGAAATCATCAGATTCATGACAAAAATCTTATTGTCCACTTCTGATTTTTGCCTGCGTGCTCTAGTTGATATACACTTTTCGTGTATTCAACAAATTTGGAGGTGGATACTATGTTTTGCTGATTGATGATTGGTTGGTAAATGTCTGCTGTTCCTAAAAATGCTAGGCTCACTAGCACACTTTCCTTACAGTATTTACTTATGTTTTATTGAGCAAGAATATTTCCTAGCATATTTTGAGGGGGAATTTTATCTAAAAACAATCATCTTGCTAAGGACTTAAAGCTAGTAAGATTCTGAGATAGTCTAGCAAATTTTCTTGTAACTCAGAATTTTTCTCTGCTAAGTCTCAACAATCGATAGTAGGCTTTGATCGCACCAAAAAGGGGGAAATTGTTGGGAATTATGTTGTAATTCTCCCTTTAGGATCAAACTTGTAATAGGTTTTGTTGAATCAAAGCCTTAGCATTTGGTCGATCATTGTTGAATTCTAGCATAGTCTAGCAACTCTTGTAATGTCCTGTATAGGTTAAATATTGAGTTGTAATAGATTAAAGTACTAGAAGACTTCCTAGTAAATGGAAGAGACTGCTAAAGAAGCTAGAAAACAAGTGCGAAGAAGGAGATTGCTAAGGCATTAGCAATCGAGTGAAGAGACTGCTAAGGGTCTTTCTCAGAAGTCGAAGATAAGAAAAACAACAGAACGCTAGATGATACTAGCAGACTGCTAAGAAGATAGAGTTTGCTAAAACATAGCAGATTGCTAAGGAATCGGAGATAACGTGAGTAATTGCTGAGAAGTCAGCAATCCGATATTCAACTCGTAGTTTGCTAAGGAAGGTTGCAGACCGTTCGGTAGAAGCTTAGCAAAAGCGAGACAACCAACAAGACCGCTACACTACCGTTCTGACACAAGTACATACAAATGACAAAAGCCTTCCCGAAGTAGTTCAGAAAGCACTGTACGATGCCAGAAAGAACAGAAAAAGTCGAACCACTCTTGGGCAAAGGAACCATTGTGTCTAACGGATATGGAGACTCAAAGTTTGAATCTCCATGTATAAAAGTCAAGTCCACAAGTGAGGGACAACTACTGCTTCATTCACTCTCTACTCACGAACTCATACACAAGAGATTCCTCCGACAATCAAAGTGAAAAGTAGTCACGAGAGCATTAACGAGACAAGAGGAATCTTAAAAGCTCTCAACCACCGAGTGTCCCCTACATTCAAGATATGACACTCAAGTGGTTTTATTGAATCCTTTTTAAGGTTCAATCATTGGGATTCCTTCCGACCTTGGAAGCATCCAACAGTCATTTCTAAGAAGATCTGACTCCGACGGGCATCTTGCCAAAAACAGATAAGTTCAGGAGAGAACTCTAAAATATCCCATCACTATCAGTGAAAGTCAAGTTTTACGAAGGTGCCGCCCTTGACATGACAGTAGCTTGTTCAAACTAAGGTGAAAAGATAATAGCATAAATGTAAACCGAGTATAGGCCGAAACCTTACAGCAGCACAGGGGCATACCCCAGGGATAAAAACAGACACCCGAGGTTCACAAACAGTGTGACCATCGGGACACGCAATCTAACCCTGCAAATACAAGTACACGGGGCATACCCCGGTAGAAAGATGACATCTAAGCACACTATAAGGTGACCAGCCCAACAATGGCCCAAATCTCACACCTACCGAGATAACCCAACAGAAATCAACCGCCCAAAACGATCATACCGATAGTAGTCCTGGGTCCGAAAGAGAAATGCCATCCTAACTAGGTCAGCACGACATCCCCCTTCATCATACTCAAAACCAAGCGATGTAGGCATACTAACTAGGTCAGCCCACCCACATCACACTATCGATATGATCACAAACCAACAGAAAACACAGAAGAGACCACTAATGGGTATTCCAGTCAAGATGAGCAACAACCTCATCTATCGGGAACACCGAGTAAAGAATACGAAAAACGTCCTCCTTAATGCCCTTCACAACTGCAGCGGCATCAAAGGGAGCACCATTAAAGACTTTCTTGTTCCTTGCATGCCAGATATGGTTCGCCGTGGCGGCCAGCGCAAGATAACGGGCTTTCTTCAAGACTTTGGACCAGCTCCTCTCCCGCAGGCACCACTTCAGCGCAGCTTCCACGGTCGATGTCCTATGCTTCAGTCCAAGCCACTGCCGCACATCCCTCCAAACCCGTGAGGTTTCCCTACATTCAAAAAAGAGATGCTTAGCGGTTTCATTAACAGAGTCACAAAGCTGACAGACCAAGGGCACATCATCACTTAAAAAGCACATGCGGTCCCTAGTCTTAAGCCTGCCATGTAAAATAAACCAAAGGGTAATAGAAAAACGAGGAGGGATAGGAGACTTCCATATGGTCTTGTGCCAAAAGCGCCGAGTCCCCTTAATCCTCCAAAACTCGTAAGCCCCAGTCACCCCTTTCTGAGCGAACATCCTATCAAGTAGTCTGCCCGCACTCTCCGCATCCCCTGAAGCAGCCTGCAAAAGAGAATCACGAAGAGTAAAAATCCTCTTCAAAAACACAGAGTCTCGAGAGTTAATATTAAAAGTCCATAGATCATCTCCCCTCAAGTACTCCGTGTGGACCCAGCGAATCCACAATGAATCCGTCTTCTTATGTATATTCCAGAGCACCTTCGTGAAAAGGGCATCATTCCATTTCTTCACATCATGAATACCCAGACCCCCCTCCTCCTTTGGGGTGCAGACCGTCTTCCAGGCGACAGGCGAAGACTTAGTTCCCCAAAGGAAGGTCCTCACCAGCCTGTTAATCCGATCAATCACACCCTCCGGAATCGGAAGGACCTGAAACCAATAGTTCTCCACCCCCTGCACCACAGCTCTAATCAGTTCCGCCCTACCTGCAAGAGATAAAGAACTATTAGACCATCTCCGAATAAGCCCCGTAATCTGATCAATCAGGGGAGAATATTGATCATTCAAAAGGTTGTGAGAAGCAAGAGGAAGCCCCAGAAACTTGATCGGCCAAGTCCCCACTGGAAACGCAAACAACTGCTGTATCTGTTCCTCCTCCCACCTACTGAGTCCCCCAAAATATATGTTAGACTTGCGGTTATTAATCACAAGTCCCGACGTCGCAGAAAATTCCCTGAGGGCATCAGCCACAACCTGCATACCAGCAACAGTACCCTTGCCAAACACCAACAAATCATCAGCAAACATAAGGTGTGTAATATTCAACGAATCACATTTTGGCAAGTACGCATATCTAGAGTCCCTAATCCTGACAGATAAGAGCCTAGACAAATACTCCATGCACAGAAGAAATAGAATCGGAGACATAGGATCACCCTGTCTCAGACCCCTCCTACCCTCAATGTAACCATGCACCCCCCCATTCATAGACAACGAAAACGTAGGGCAAGTCACACATATCATAATCCAATGGATGAACTGAGGGTGAAAGTTCAAACCGTGGAGGACCTCATACAGAAACTCCCAAGAGATAGAGTCGTAGGCCTTCTGTAGATCAATCTTCAATAAGCACCGCCCAACTCCTTTTCTCTGCGTCTTCTTCTCAAAGCCTCTAACTATTTCCTGCGCCAAAAGAAAATTATCAGTGATATTCCTTCCCCGTAGGAAAGCAGCCTGGGCAGGGTTAATAATAGAGGGCAAAAACAACGACATCCTATCAGCCATAATCTTAGTAATAGTTTTATAGACAGTGTTAGTGCAGGAGATAGGACGAAAATCAGCAACAGTAGGCTCATGCGCCTTCTTCGGGATTAGGGAGACCACAGTATGGTTGAGTTTGCGAAGCAGGACCCCTTTCTCAAAGAACTCCTGCACCGCATCCACCACCTCGGGACCCACAAGACTCCACTTCTTCTTGAAGAAAGAGGAGGAGTATCCATCAGGACCCGGTGCCTTGTCATCTCCAATCCCAAACATAGCCTCACGGACTTGCAAGGCCGATACCCAACGAACTGATCTTTGCTGCTCTTCACTGCTTAACCTGGTACCTGCAAGAAAAACAGAAGGAACAACAGCAGTACGAGGAACAGAGCGCCCAAACAAATTAGAATAGAACTGAATAAAATCATTCCTAATTCTATTCATATCACTATACACCTCGCCATCAGCATCACATAAAAAAGAAATGGCATTACGTCCATGCTTTCTCTTCACAATAGAATGAAAATAGGCAGTGGACTTATCTGCTTTAACCAAGTGGATACCACGTGCTCTCTGGCGGAAAAATTCATACTCAGCAGTGACCAAGCGAGCCGCCTCCTTACGGAGTTCAATTTCTTTATTCCTCAGATTCCCATCAAGTGGGTTCCTATCACGATCCATTTGAACCTCCTCCAGATTAGCCTTAGCAGCTTTGACCCTGTCCTGGAGGAAAGCGAACTCCTTGAAGTTAAACCTCTTCAGCACTCCCTGTAAAGCCTCCAACTTGTCTGCAAGGTGGCGCTGGCAATCAGACTCTGCCCTTTCCACCTTCCAGTTGTCCTTTAAGACCCTGTCAAAATCATCGTGCTCCATCCACAAGTTAGAGAATTTAAAGGGAGGTTTGAAACGAGGTACCTGCTCGAAAAGGTAAGTAATACTCGGCGAGTGATCAAAATGTATTCCTCGGGGAAGGAATTCAGATCTGCAATACCAGCCCGCCTCAAACCAAGCTTCATTAACCAAGACACGGTCAATTTTGGAGAACGTGCCTCCTTCTGACCAAGTAAAATGTACACCTGAAGAAGGCGTATCCTGCAAACTCAAGAAAGAACAAGCATCAGAAAATTCAGTATACTCCTTTCAGTATACTCCTTGTTCAAACTAAGGACTACGAAGTAACGGAGGATAGTTATGGAGTAGCCAGCTTGAAAGTTCACTATCCTACTACACGGGAAAGACGATTCCTTGTACTTTGTATATTTTCTTAGAGAATTCTTAGCAATAGGTCTAAGGAGTGGTCGTAGATCTATTGATCGAACCACTATAAATATTGGGTCTTGACTGTGTTGTTAATGTTTTATTGTTTGTTGATTGAGACTGTTTTAAAACCTAGCAATCATATTGCTAGTGAATATCTGCAAGTAAATCTTAAGTAAAAATTGAGATAAAATACTTTTGAACATAATACATAACGCAAGTGAACTATTCATTCCGCTGCATTTCGGGTTTAGAGTTAACTATCACGACGACTCTGATCTTAGGGACCAACTGCCAGCAATTAGGTAACCAGTTCACAGTTATATGCGATCAACAGTTATACACTTCAACACTTTCAGATAAGTGTTGAAGGTTTCAAAACAATTGAAAACTGTGCAAAAGTAAATAAAAACTGTAAATGACGCAGGATATTTATAGTGGTTCGGAGCCTTAAGTCCTACCTTCACTCTTCAGAAATTAATCCAGAAATTCACTAAGTAAAGAAGATTTAATCCTCATGATCTATAGAAAATGCTATAGAAACCACCGTCCACAGCAAACTGGATCACTCGCCCATGTAGTTGTTCTTCACGCCTTATTCAGTTTCTCGAAGCCAGGTGGCACCTTGAAGTCTTCTCAGAACTGGCAGTCATCGGAAATGGATTGAGGACAAACCTCCATTTTCCTTCTACGGTAGGTGGATGGTTGAATTCTTCCCAGAACATACAGATGTTGGCAAAAGCCCATGATAACCTGGCCGCCCAAGAGTGTCAGGCTGCTGTGTTCTTACTTGAAAAGTAGGAACACCCAGAAAATAGACTAAGTCAACAAACTTAATCCTCGTGTACACCAAGGTCACATGGTAAATCTCTAAAGATTTGTTAAGCAGTAAAGCCTCGTGTTCAATAAATGAACCACGGAGTTAATGCTTTCTCGTTTGAGAGCTTTAAATGTGTTTGAGCTTGAAAATCAGCAGAGTAACGGCAAGCTTCAAGATTCAAAGGCTCTTTACGACTGTTTTAAGCTCCATATTTTTCATGTGCTCTCAACTGTGTGAATTCGCTTGTTTTGTAAATATGAGATACCCTCGACAGTTTTTCCATAATATGTTCACGGAAACTGTGTCCACAATTTTCAGTGTTGTTTTGTCCTAAGCAGTTCCTAACTGCATGCTTAGTAAATTTGCTCATTACTCTGAATAGCTCTCGCAGTTTTCTGTGGTCCTTCTTGAACTATCTTCACAGTTTTTCTTCCATAGGACTCCTCGAATTGTCTTCACAGTTTTCTTTGCATAGAGCTTCACGAACTGTCTTTACAGTTCTCTTGTTGAATGCTTCATGTCTAGCTATTACAAATCAATAGTCCTATAGAAGGGTTACAGAAGTAATAACTCTAGACCTAGGTATTCAGTTTTGACACATCAAAACATCAAGATTAAAGGTGGGATTTACATAACAATACCTAACAATTTCCCCCTTTTTGATGTTGTTAAAACCTTACCTTCTAAGTCGAAAAGAAGATGCAGTTGCTTTGAGTTTACAAAGTTTTGGAAATCTAACACTACTCAGAACTGTGCTTCTTCTATACTCGACCTACTCTAACTTATCTTCCCCCTCAATGGAAGAGATATTTCTCAATTAACATTAATCAGTTTAGAGCGATAGAAATGTTGATCACACTGGAACATGTGAATTCAGCTAATAATAAAGGTAAGACACAATGATCAGTTGTCTTCAAACCAACAGTTTTATACCTTCCATTATATGTGATCATTACAATTACATGAAAATTAAAAACTGTGGTAAAAGAATATACAAGACAATTCAGAAGTTACCCAGTTACGCCTGAGATTTGTCCTTGTCTTGGTTTGAAGAGTCAGAGTCTTTTGGTTTTTAAGTAGTAGCATAGGTCGAGGGTCCAGCTTGCTTGGTAAGGCTTTTAGCTAAGTCCATCATAAATTTCCAATCATGTTCTCTGGCTTGTTGCATTTGCTCCATTTGCAATCTGATCTGCTCCTTTTGTCTCTCCATCAACTGCAAATGCAGCTTCACTTGTTCATTTCTCATCTCTTCCCCCTTTATGACAAAATCAAAAGTTGTAAGGATCCGCTGATTCATCTCCTGTCTCATAACATCAAGGGTTAGATGAGGTGCAGCCACAGAGATAGGGGTATGAGACAATGGTCTTTCAGACGCAACGAGTGCTCCCGAGTCTCCGCTGGTTTGGTTATGAGATGTAGCATTATTCAGTTCCAGTTGACAATGAGCTCGGCTGGTTGCTTCCTCTTCCTCATTTTGCTTTGCTGCTATTGTTTCTGCCTTATTTCTTGCCTTTTCAGCAGTGGTCTCTTCTTCTTCTTGCCTTCTCAGTTCAGCTGCTGCTGCTTCTTCTTGCTATCTTTTCAGCTCAGCAGCTGCCTATTCTTCTTGTCTCCTTTGTTCTGTCTCAAGTCTTCTTTGCTCAGCTTCGCGGTCTAATCTTTGAATTTCTTCTTCTTCGTGAATTCTATGAGCTTTCGTGAGAGAATATTCTTCAGCAGATTTGATTTGGAATAACTGTTGAAACTGTCGTTGGAGAAGCAATTTCAACTGTCATTCACGAACGAGCTCGACATCGTTATCGGCAGTTTCTGCAAGAGATATAGCTTGAGAGAGTAGGATTGCTTGACCCAAGGCTTCTTCATCGGCTTTCCTTAACTGTTCTTCTTCTTCTTTTCTCAATTTCTCAAGCTCTCGCTCTTCTGCTTTCTTCAGTTGAGATAAAATCATTTTGTACTGCTTTAAGTTGCACAAAACGTGATGCATCTAGTGCAGCTTGGCATTCAGCTATCCGTCCTCGAATGCACTCTGGAGTAGATTCTTCTCTATCTTGAGCAGCAGTTTCTGCTGAGATATCTTCATGAGCAGTTCCTCCTAAATCCAAGAAGGGACCGTCTCCTTTTTCAATTTTTTTAGTTAAGACCTCTTCATCGCTTGATTCTGACGTTGTGTGGCCATCTTTAGGATATATTGGCCTTTCTGAAGTGGTCTTCTCCGAATTAGATGAGCGACAAAACATTATCTCAAAATTCGCTTGCTCATTCATTAAATGAATATCAAGAGCGTCAAGCTGCAGGCGTTCAAATGCTTCATCTGACATGATGTCTGGATTTTAAATTTGCTCTGTTGGTCTGGAAGATTAACCAACACCTTCATGAGGTTCATCAAAACAGAGCTTCTTCTTTGCAGTGAACATGGATAGTTCGAAACCAGCTCCCCTCCTTTTCTTGGTAGTTTGTTCTTCAATGTTTCTTCCTTTTCCTTTTGTCGACACGTAGAAATTCTCCTTCTAGAATGGTTTTCATCTACGTCTGCTTTTTGTCTTTCTTCTTCCTTGTCTTATGCTCTTCGCCTGTCAAGTCTATAAGCTCTGTTTTCTTTCCTGGAACTGAGGAAGTAGTTCCCTTGGGCTTCTTCGCTGAACCTGAAGAAGGGATTCGTGAACTGAATCATGAAGTCCGTTTGCCAAGGATCGTTAATTGGAATATCAAAAATAAATTGCTATGCCTATGATTAATCCTAGCATGCTCCTATTGAATATGCATAAGGGGGTTTATGCGGAATACCTAGATTGCGAAACCCTCAAGAACGTGTGCGCGGAGATTCTTCTTGATCTTTTTCCCATGCACAAAGATTAATTTCCTAACAGATTGAGGAAATAAATCTATGAAAATTAATAAGTAATTTTCAAAAACAAGAAGGAGATAGAAGAAAGAAGATAATCCTCCTGATCTGATCTTCTGATCTGTATCCCAACTCAATCTGAATATCTGGTGAAGATTCCCTTTAGATTCCTTTCCCGATTGAGAAGCAGAATTTCCACCTCGTTTCTCAGATCTAGTCGATCACCACAACCCCTAAATTCTGGTTTGCTGTGTGCAACTTATGATCTTGTGGTGTGTTGAGATCTGAGGAACTGAGGCTTATTTATAAGAAAATACTGGACTTCATTGGGCTTGAGTTTCATGGGCCAGACCAGGGACCAGAATGCAAATATCAAATAAGGCCTATCAATTAATTAATTCTCATATTCAACCCAGAGTATAATTAATTAATTAATATTGATTCATTCCACCAAAGAATCAATAATGTCCTACCTATTAGCTACCACGTTTTGAGGTACGGGTTGCATGGGCTCGGTATATCTCCGTATTTAAGGTTACAGACATTCGTTAATTAACTTAAGCTCTGTTGGGAAAATATTCATGAATTACCCTTAGGATCTCATTGTAAAAGGTTTTGTTGGATCAAACCTTAGTAGATGGTCGATCATTGCTGAACATTAGCATAGCTTAACAACTTATGTAATGTCCTGTATAGGGTAAACATCGAGTTTTAATAGAATAGGTTGCTTGGAAGTATCTCAGCAAACATCAAAGAATGCTAAAGGAAGACTGCTAGCAATAACAGAATGCTAAGGAATCAGCAGTTGACAAACACGTCCTAAACTGCTGAAGATGCTAGCAAACCAAAGTCAGAGTAGCAGACAAATCACTTGCTGCGCATTGAGTCCAGAAGTATGCTGAAAGAGATCCAGCATCCCGTACCAGTAGAAGCTCAGCAAAGCAAACCTGAACAACTGCTACACCGCCATTCTGAACAACACGCGATGATTAGCCATGTCAGAAGTAGGACGGAAAAGCCTGTGCAAAAGTAGAAAAGTTAGTAAAAAGCTACCTGCATTTAAGGAGAAAGATTCGTTGTGTCTAAACGGATCTGTCGACTCAAACTTCGAGAACACAGCTATAAAAGGCAAGTCAAAGGAAGATGCAGGAGCTGCTCACTCTCTAATCAAAAACTCGATATACGAAAGATTCCAAAAAGTAAAAAGGCAAGAGAGCAGTCCAGTTGGAAGGTATAATCCTGAGATATCAAAAGGCCTTCAACATTCTGAGTGTCTCACTACACGTCTGACATTCTTCTGAGTGATTCTTGAATAGATTCAAGAATCTTCAATCATTGGGATCACTTTCTTTTTAAGGAAAGCATCCAGCAGTCAATTTCTTGTGAAGAAATTGATTAAGGCGGGCATTGAAGCCGAGAACACACGATAGTTCAGAGGGAACTTTAAACTCTTCCAAGCGAGTGGTGAAAGCGAGTTTTACGAAGGTGCGCCCTTGACTCAGCCGGAGCCACACCAGGAAAGTCCGGAGTATCGAAAGATAGCCATAAGGCAGACAGACCTACCGACGGCTGATTGCTTAACAGGAATGGCAAATCTTTGTACATCGTATACTTTCTAGTAAAATTCTTAGCGATTCGGCTAAGGAGTGGACGTAGATCATTTGATCGAACCACTATAAATTTTGTGTTGTCTTGTTGTTACTGCTTTCTGAGCTAGTATGTTTTAAAACCTAGTGACCGAGTTGCTAGTGTATAACTGAAAAAGGTAACCTAAGTAAACTTTAACTAAAATAGAGTTGAGAATAATCTAAATACAAGTAAACGCAATCTATTCCGCTGCACTTCGTGCGTGTACTTTATTGTAACCACGACGACTCTGATCATAAGGGACCAACAAGTGGTATCAGAGCAGGAGGTTGAAAAACCGACTGCTTCTGAGTCGCTTAGGACATAGATACTAGTCTTTCCTTGCGTCTCTTGTATCTGTGTTTTTCATAGATCAGGTGAAGACGAGAATTATCCGATGACGAATCACGCTCTTCCAAAGTACAACAAGGATGGATTTGCAACATGGAAAAAGAAGGCCATGATCCAGCTGCAGAGCATACATCCAGAGATGAGGGACATCCTAACAGTTAGTCCTATAGAAATCATGAAGGTCAACACTGCACCCCCTGGACCTGCTGGTGGCCAACCCAGACCTGAGATGGTGAATAAACCCTACGAGGAATGGACTCTTGAAGACAAAAAGAGAGGCTAGCTGGAGTTTATCGCCATGAAACTAATCATGGAATGTCTACCTCCCCTAATGTCCAATAAAGCTCTAGATTACAATATCGCAAAAGAGATGTGGGATTACGTGTGCGAAGTTTCTCAGGAAACGGAACAAATGAAGCGAAACAAACTACAAGTCGCTGTGGACAAGTACAAATCCTTTGCCATGATTCCAGGAGAAACCATTCAGGAGATGGAAGAAAGATTCAACACTATCATCGCAGAACTCAAAAATGTCGGCAAGACATATGACAAAAGGGAAATGAATAACAAAATTATATCCAAGCTTTACCCCAGAAGTGATTGGTTTGTCAAGATGACAGGCATGAGCGAAAAAGATCTCAACAATATGACGACCGCTGAAGTTTTCTCTCAACTAAAGGCGCATGAATTCATCATTCAGCAGTCAAAGAAAAACGAAGCTGCCTTTATACATCCAAACCCCACAAGCGTTGGAACTCAAGAAGACGTAGCTTACTTTGTCAAAAAGGATGGAAACAAATGAAAATCTCCGAGGAAACCTTTCTATAACCAGGAAAAGTCAACACCTGCATCTACAACACCGTCCAAGGAGACTTCATCAACTTCTAACATCAACAATGAAGATCTAAAGATAGGCGAGTTGGAAGAACAGATGAAGAAGATACAGAAAATGATTCTGGAAGCAAAAGCCTAAAAGGAAGCAAAAGCGAGCATGATGCAGCACCCTACTGAAAAAAGGATAAGAACATGTTTTGAATGCAAGTCTCCTGATCACTTGAAGCATGATTGTCCAAAAGTGAGTCCTGAGGAAAGAGAACGTCTGCGTCAGAGATTTGAAAGAGGAGCAGTACGAGCTGTAACAAAGGCATTGCTGACACGGACAGAAGTTCCAGATATTCCAGACAACGAAGAAGAATATTACCCCACTGACGAGGAAGAAGAAGCCCTAATGGTTTTTATGGCAAAAATCGTTGAAGATGGCAAATCATCCGCTGATGCTGAGCAACCCTTCGAATCTTCATGCTCAGCACACACATCTGAATTAGAGGATTCCTTCCTAGATTCTGAGGAAGATTATCTTACCAAGCTTTCTTTAGAACTTTCTAAGGTATACACCTTGAAAGATACTATCGTGAAAGATAATTCTTCACTCAAACAGAAAGTCTTAAGCCTGACCAATGAAGTCGAAAGACTAAGGTCTGATAGTGAGGAACTATCAAGACTTAGAACTGAATCTTCTGAACTCTTTGAAAATTTGAAAAATCTTGAAAAGGAAAATATGTTTTTGAAAAACAAAGCCAATGAGAAGTGTGTCTGCGCATATATGACTAGTCAGGATATTTTGAATAACCTGATAAGCCAACAGAGACGTCACGGTGACCGATCTGGAATCGGGCATAGTTGCACTGACGAAGATGAAACTTTGAGGCAAAAAGAAAATATCATCTTTGTTTTTGGCGGAAAAATATTTGATGATAGTGAAGAGAAGGATAAATTAGTTGCTGAATCCTCAAACGCTAAGCCGATCGCTCAGCAGAATATCAAGCAATCTGCTGAACCCAAGCACAGTGTCAAGCACTATGCTAGACCTCAGCAAAAGGTCAAGCAGAATGTAAGATTTCAGCAGAGGATCATAAAAGATGTTGAACTTCAGCGAAACTCACAATCGAGGTCTGCTAAGCGAAACTATTCAGCAAACTCAAGGACAAAGGTTGAGCATCATGTTTTAAATGCCAGGAAGCAAAATCCTGTCCTTTCTCGGGAAAGAGACATTGAGGGTCATTCAATGAAACCCCAATATTATCATTACATGCCGCATAGGAGAAACACCTATGTGAGACCCGAGTCCAGATATGTGTACCATCAAAGGACGATGAAGGAAAAGGAGCACAACGCACAACCACATACACATGCACATCAAAAAGTTGAGAAAGTTAGCAAAATGAATCTCGAAGAAAAATCTTTGAAGATCATCAAAATGTGGGTTCCAAAAGGAACAATGACTCAAGCTAATCCTCCAGGACCCAACTCGAAACGGGGACCTAAATCAACTTAATTGTTCTTGCAGGACCAGGATTCAAGTGCGAAGACATCAGGCATGTCAAATGAATGGATCCTAGACAGTGGTTGTTCTGCGCATATGACGGGAGACGAAGAATTATTCTCGGATATTCAAAAATCATATGGCCCATCTGTGGTGTTTGGAGACAACAACAAAGGAAGAGTACTTGGCAGAGGATGCATAGAGCGGAACGGACTAAGAATTATTAATGTTGCTCTCGTATCCAATCTCAAACACAACCTGCTAAGCATAAGCCAACTATGCGAAAACGGGTACACAGTATCTTTCATTCATTCGGGATGTTCTATAGCTGACAATGTAACAGGAGAACTAAAGCTTCGAGGAATTCGAAAAGGTGGACTTTATGTGGTTGATTGGCATAGTGGTCAACAACACTCATGCTTTCTAGCACTAAACAAAGAGGAAACCACTTGGTTATGGCATAAGAGGTTAAATCATTTAAATTTCAAAACCATCAATCATATTGCTAAAAATGAGCTTGTCACAGGTTTACCTCAAAACATCACATTTTGTAAGGAAGGCATATGCAAGTAGGGCTGGCAATTTCTGACACGACACGATAACACGACATGAACACGCACGATAAAAGCGAGCACGAACACGACACGAACCTGTTAAGCTCAAACACGAACACGACACGAACCAGTTAAGCTCAAACACGATAATGACACGACACGAAAATGACCCGACACGATAAAAATCAACCTTACTAAAATTGTCAGTTTTACACTTGGGACAAAAAAAATTAATACGACACGATAACACGACACGAACACGCACGATAACGATGAGCACGAACACGACACGAACCTGTTAAGCTCAGACACGAACCCAACACGAACCCATTAAGCTCAAACACGATAATGACACGACACAATAAGACACGACACGATAACGACCCAACAAGGAAAGCAGACCAAAGCCTCATTTCATTCCAACCCAGAAAAGAACACCTCAAGCAGAATCCTAGAATTATTACATATGGATCTATTCGGACCAGTCACTCCACCCTCTGTAAGTAAAAAGATATATACTCTTGTGGTAGTTGATGACTATTCCAGGTACACATGGGTTCGCTTACTGAAAACCAAAGATGAGGTTAAGATCACTCTACCCGAGATAATCCTCAAGGAGCAGAATAGTAAAGAAGTTACGGTGAAGAGGATTCGATCTGACAATGGAACAGAATTTTGCAACGGCATTCTCATGAACTTTTGCGCAGAAGCAGGCATAAATCATGAGAGATCCATTGCTAGGACCCCACAGCAGAACGGTCTAGCAGAAAGGAGGAATCGAACCTTGAAAGAAGCATGCGATCTATGCTAGCCGATGCCAACCTACCTGCTAAATTTTGGGGCGAAGCAGTGATGACTGCCTGCTATACGCAGAACAGGAGCTCTATCAACGGCCGATTCAACAAAACTCCCTATGAAGTATATAACGGTCGTAAGCGTAATTTAGATTATTTACGTGCTTTTGGTGCAACGTGTTATATCCATAACAACGGAAAGTCAAAACTTAACACTTTTTCGCCGAAGTCGGATGAGGGTGTACTTCTCGGATACGGTCACCCCACTCACAAAGGTTATAGAGTGTTAAATAAGACTACCGGAATTGTGGAAATAACATGCAATGTTATTTTTGATGAATCTACTTTACTGTGCAGAGCCATCAATGAGACAAAGGATGACAATCATGAGACTAATGATGTCAATGATCAATCGATCTTGAATTACCTTGAACACTTACGATTTGATCCGACTAAGTCTATGAATGAATGTAATCCTGTTCAGACGAGTCCAGCGGACCAGGCCAGTGATGATAATGATCATGCAGAGGCCAATCCCTAAAAGGATATCTTTAATCCGCTAGATGATTCAGACGAGGAAACCCCTAATCCTACCCCCGTCGATGAGGAAATCAATGCTACTGAAGATCTTGGTAGAGGAACTGCTGAGATACCAGCTGCTGAGACACCAAATGCCGAGAATCCCACTGAAAGAGAAGGTCCAGACTATGACATTCCTATAGCGGAAGTCCCGGTTGCTGAAAAAATCCCTGATGCTGAAGATCAAACTCACAACGCACGAGATGCTGAGGATGAAGCGGATAATGCAGAACATACCAATAATCTTGAAGGAGAAAGAATTGCTGGAGAACCAATCAGACTAGCATGGCTGCGTGCACATCCACTAGAAGATGTTCTTGGAGATATTAATGACCCCGTTCTGACCAGACAAGGATCTGCAATGTTGTCATGCTATCTATCAAGTGAAGAACCAACTAAAGTTGAGGATGCACTACGTGATCCAGACTGGGTAAACGCTATGCAAGAGGAGCTTGCTGAATTCTCTCGTAACCATGTATGGGATCTGGTGGATAGACCAAAACATCGGAATGTCATAGGTACCAAATGGGTATTCAAGAACAAGAAGAACGAATCAGGCTTGGTGGTAAGAAATAAAGCACCCCTGGTAGCCAAAGGATACAAACAGTGTGAAGGCATCGACTATGATGAGACATTCGCTCCTGTAGCCAGATTGGAAGCAATCAGATTATTTCTTGCTTATGCAGCACATCATGAATTCTCGGTCATGCAAATGGATGTCAAAAGTGCATTCCTTAATGGTGAACTCAAGGAGGAGGCTCTACGTTGAGCAGCCTCCAGGTTTTGAGAATGGAAATCAGGTCTATAAACTAAGGAAAACCTTGTATGGACTGAAGCAAGCACCTCGAGCTTGGTATGGAACTTTATCTAAGTTTCTACTCGACAATGGCTTCGAAAATGGAAGGATTGATCAAACACTCTTTCGCATTAAGGACGAAGGAAGTATTCTACTTGTACAAATCTACGTTGATGACATCATCTTTGGCTCGAAGAATCAAGCTCTCTGTGACAAATTCTCCAAGCTAATGATGAGTAATTTTCAAATGAGTATGATGGGAAGAATGTCCTATTTTCTTGGATTTCAAGTTCAACAATCGAATGAAGGAATTTTCATTCATCAAAAGAAATACACGCGAGATCTAATTGCTAAATACTGTCTAGAGAAATCCAAGAGCATAAGGATCCCCATCAGCAATGCGTGTATGGCAGATCTAGAAAAGAAAGGAGAAGCAGTGAATCCTACCTTATATCGAGGAATCATCGGATCTCTGCTATATCTTACAGCCAGCAGACCCGATATATCATATGATGTGGGACTATGTGCCAGATATCAATCCCAACCGAACAAAACGCATCTAGACACAGCGAGGCGAATTATCCATTATTTGAAGTGCACAGAAGGCTTAGGAATTTGGTATCCAAGAGCCGACAGTCTAGCCCTGAGTGGTTATTCAGATTCTGATTTTGGAGGATGCAAAATCGACAGGAAAAGCACCAGTGGTACATGTCAATTCCTTGGTCACAAATTGATCAGCTGGTTCAACAAAAAGCAGCACTCGGTAGCAACCTCAACCACCGAAGCAGAGTATGTAGCGGCTGCTAGCTGCTGTCAGCAAATTTTGTGGATTCGACTACAACTTCAAGATTATGACATCTCTCCTGAATGCGTACCAATCTACTGTGATAACAATAGTGCTATGTGCATCACAAAGAATCCAGTACATCATTCCAGGACAAAACACATTGACATCCGACATCATTTTATCCGTGACCACCAAGAAAAGAAGGATATTGATATTCAGCGAATATGCACTGAGGATCAAATAGCATACATCTTCACTAAGCCCCTTGCAGAGGCAAGATTCAAAGAATTATGCATCAAATTGGGCATGATGGAACTAGATATTGTTGCGGATGAATGAGATGCTATTCTCATTCTTACTTTCAGCAGTTTATGGGAGATGTTACTATATGTAGTCTGCTAAGCTAATGGCAAATGACGGATATGCCCCTACCAATCTTCAGCAGATAAATTGTTTATGTTCAGCAAACTATGAAGGAATAAATATCACATCTATACTTTGTCATGAAGAAACATCAAAAGATCGACATATTCATATATTCATCACCAAAAGAGGAACATGCCTTGAGGCAAATATTCATTACAAAAGAAGGACATTGCACTATCAGTCAAACAAAAGAGGAAATACAGATCTACTACGGAATTCATTCAGAAAGGCGACACTGGCTTATAAGGATAGAAATCAGCCCCTTGAAGGTTGGATGGACTGTCAGCAATTTCCGGAAAATACTTCTCCATCAACCAGCTGAGCTGCATTCCATTCTGCAGAGGCACGAACGGATGAAGCTTGACAGCTTCCCAGACATTCTTGAAGACGTATCCGGCCCAGTCAACAGAGGCAGCATCATCCATGGCCATCATCACCTGCCAAACAGATCTTGAGAAACAGAGGTCATAAGGCTCCTCTCCAAGCAGGATTCCATGGGCAATAGGGAACATAACCCAATATGAAGTCTGGAGGCCAGAGGCAGGAACTACAGGGCTGAAATCAAAACGAGGAGAATGACGCCATTTCTCCCATGCCAGCCACTCTGGAGCCACTTCCTCTGCAAGATAGTCCTCTACAGACAACGGACCTCGAGGAAGCCCGAAATCAATTGCAAAGGTGTCAGGGGTCCAATGGACAAGCTTATCATGGAACACCCCATAGATTGCGTTTGGCTCCACACGGCAATCACTTAGGAAATCCCTCAACACTTCCTCTTGAAAACGGTGAGGAGTACCACACACAAATTGCGAAAGCCGCCCCCCCCCATTGCAACGAAGAGATGACCTTCACTGCCACATCCCAATCATCTATATAATACCTATCCAGACCTGGCTCATCCAGGATCAGATTACGTCTGATATCTCTGGTTCGTGGAGGAGAGCCCATGAGTGAAGAAAGGGATCTAACTTTCTTGAGGAGAAGAAGATTGAAAGTATGAATCAGGAAAGAAGGATAATTGAGATGTTTGGATAATCTCAAACGGAGGTATTTATAGAGAATTTCCCATTTATGACGCGAAGAAAGAGAAAAATATGTCTGAAGATCGCAATGATTCACCTCTTGGAATACGAAACGTTGCTAATAAAGGGATCGACGTGTATGCTTTGGAAGTCAAATCATTTTTTTTCCAGCAATAGTTAAAAAGGAGTATTGAAAAGTTCGAGGATCTCATCATCACACTTTTCAAATAAGAGTTCTCATAGACTCAGCAGATCTTCAGAAGTTGCTGAAAATTAGAATGCTGAGAAGGACCATCCTCTATCAGCATCTTTGAACGGCTGCTAGTTCAGAAACAACAACTATCCGAATCGAGGCAGGATGACTCAAAATTCAAACTTGATGGGACCCGATAAGGTGTAATTAATGCATGCAAACGGTGGCATCAACTGAGGAGACGCCACGTCAGAAGCACTTGAGTGTTTCTCGGAGCATGGAAAGCTATATGGAAAGATGCGTTTATTCTGAATCCTTGATCTAACACTTCGCAGACTTTCCCTCAACCGTTAGATCTCACATTCAAAATTAACCCTACCTTTGCTCTGATCACTGTTCATTTTCTTCTCATTTTTCGAAAGACATAGCAAAATCCCAAATTCTAAAGTCTCCGTATTATTTGAAAAATTACTCCAGATTCTCCCTCACAGACATGGCCACAGATTCTATAGCCTCATCATCCCAGAAATCTACTTGTCAGAACCATCGCTCTGAATCTAATGAACCACCTCCCTTCAATTTTCCACCAAATTCTGGAGAACCCTTACATATGCGGTATGTACCAGGGTTTACTGGGATTATAAAGAAAGAAGATGTTGATGATTCAATATCGTATGGACATCTTGTTATGATGGCTCGGAAGAAATCCCAAGCCGGCCACACAAAGGAGCAGAGGCGTTTGGCTCAAATCATGAAGGATCGCATTCTGTATAAACGTCTTGCTGCTGAACATATCCCAGATTGGATAATGGATATTCTCGATAGCGAACAGGTAACTCAATACTTATCCGCTGAACCCATGCATTTTCATCCGCATATGGTTTCTGAAGTTTATGCCAGAGAAGTCATGAGTGAAGATGGAAAATCTTTTAAAACTTGTGTTTATCGAAGTATCATTGAAGTAAGTGCCGAAGTTCTTGCTAAAACTTTTGGTCTTCGGAATAATGGGGAACGTATATCTCATTACAAAGTAACGGATTATGATGAGATGGAAAAACGTTGGAATTTATGGAAGAAGCCTGAAGTAATGAAGGATAGGAAAGGTCACGAGATCACATTCCGGGCTGCCACACCCATTAACACCCTACATGATGAATTTAAAATTCTTGCCGAATTGGTGATCAAGATGTTCCAATGCGACGCTGGATCATATTCTGAACTTCCTGCTAAGAAATATGCAGTAATGATGGCTCTCACAGACAAAGTGAAGGGAAATTGGGATGAGTTTTTCTTCGAACGATGGGCAAAGCATGCCAAGAAGAACGACCACATATCTGTGGATGGAACTTTTTCATCAAATGTTAATTTTGGGTTGAAAATAAGCAAGTTTCTCGAATTGGTCATGCATTCAACGAAAATTGATCAAGGAGTGAAGTTGCTCTCCACTGATTTCATTCCAATCACAAGAAAAGCAACCAACCCTCTTGATTACAAGAAGCCAAAGAAGCTGACTGGTAAATCCAATGTGGATGCGGACAAGCCTACTTCGGATGAGGAAGTAGACGAACGTTCCTAGGGCGAACAAGTATTGCAGAGAGCATCACCAATCTCTGCTGAGGAAATAGCAGTATTAACTCAGAATGCTGAAACGGAGCAGTGCTTTAAGCAGCTTGATGATATTGTGCTCTCGGAGAGATACCAACCAAACAGATTGAGGAGATTATGGACCAAAGGGCCGCACTTCAGCAGCCACTCGTGATTGGTCAACATGCTGTTCCAATCTCTTCTGAACAACAAAAGGATATTGCTCCCACCAGAAACAGAAGGTCTAGTCGTCAGAGCCTACGCAAAACTGCTGAGCTAGCCGCTGTTACTACTAAAAAAGTACCGAATTCTCCCCTATCATCTAAAAGTTTTGATGAACGTGTGAAAGGCGTACGTGAAGCTAAAAGAAAGCGTGCAGAAAAAATGAAGGCACAGGAAATAAAGGAATACAGAAAGGAGAGGGATATAATCATATTCGAAGGAAGGGATCTGAACTTCGAGAGAGTAAAAAGATCTCATCTAGAAAGAGAGAATCAAAAGGAGAATACTAGTCAAACACCCGATGAGGAAGCTGCTGAAGAGATAAGCAGAGCAGCAAAGAAAGGGAAGACAATAATAGACTCTACTTTGACAGAAAAAGAAATGGATAACCCCATTGCAGTCAGCAACACTACCAAGATTACAACTGCAGCAGACGGCACGACTGATAAAGAGCTAGATACGCTGATTCAATCTGGCGCTTTCAATGCCACGGAACACTCCAAAGGCAAATCAGTTCAATTTCGCGAACCCACTGCTACATCTTATCAAGGCAGTAGCTCAGAGGAGGACGCGCCACAATTAGAGATAAGTGATATACATCCCAGAGATAAGGATGGAGGGCCATCAGAAATCTCTAAGGAAAGCGCAGATACGAACATGTCTACTGCAAAGCATGTTGCTAAAGAAAATACTATTGAGACAGAATCGGAGCAAATCACTGAAGAAACAGGGAAAGAAACTGCTAAAGAATCTACTGCAGCTGATGATTCTATGAAAACAACTGCTGAAGAATCTACTGCAGCTGGCGAAACTATGGCAGATACTACTGAAGAAGTACATACTACTGAGGAGACAACAGTCGATGCTAGTAATGAAGATCAAGCAGAAGAAGCAATAGAAAAGGAAATCTCCTCTGTTGGATTTTTGGACGAATCCACCTGCTCATCAGAATCTGATTCTGAGGGGGAATCTATCGAGGTGTTTGATGCCAAAACTCTACTGAAATACCCCACTCTAAGGAATGAACAACTGAGGATTCCATTTGATGGTTTACCTGGCAAACTCTTTCGCTCACGAAGAGTAGCACAGTGGTGTGCTGCTATCTCGATTAATGAAGATATGAATGCTGATCTCCGAGATTGGAGTGATGAGATCTTAGCCTTCGTAGAGCAAGAAGTAAATAGGGACATTGCAGGAGTCTTCTATGATGAGATTCACGAAGAAACAGAGGAAGGCAGAGTGTTTGGTACTCAATTTTGACGATGGAAAACTTATGACTACATCATGCATGAACTCTGTTTTGAGGAAAGGATGATTATTATCGCTAGAAAAGGTCTTAATTTCTGGCATTCCGAAGAAACCTGGGAAAATGAGTGGATGGACCAGCCCTCCTGCACGAAACAATATAATGATCAACAAGTAATTGCTCGATTGCAAGCCATCCGCACTCACAGGAAGTTTCTTCCATCTCAAACCCTGCTCAGATCACAGTTTGCTCTAGATAAGAAGTCCTTGGCCCACATGGAACTCACCAAACGACAAAGGGCTGCAATGATTGCTTATCGGAAGCGGAAAGCTGCTTATGAGGAGAAGTTGCGAGTAAGAAGTCTTGAACTAGCCGCGATCGAAGAAGAAAAAGAAAAGGAGGCCAGGAGACAAGACTATCTCAAAATTATTAACTTTCAGAAAGAATACACTAGAGCCACAACCTCAATTCAAGTCTCTAAAACTCAAGGTTGTGACTCAAATCTCGATCAGAATATAGTGAGTGAGTCCATGGAAGTAGATACCAATGTGGTTCTTGATGTTGCCACACAAAGAGTTGAAGTAGCAGCTCAAGCATCTGCAATTGGTACAGTGGAAAAAGAAGATGGTGAAGCTCCTACATTAGTAAGCAGTACTGAAATAGTTGTCTCTGACAGTCCCATTGCTGCCGAACCAGTCCAAGTAAGCTTCCAATCTCTTGTCAACATACTTCATAACGCGCTACATCAACGCGATATCCAGCAAGCCAGATTCAATGAAGAGGTCCTGAAAGAGGTTGCTGATGTCCGAGGAGCAATCTCTGGAGTGAAAACCTCTGTTTCAGAGGTTCAGCAACAAGTTGGTCAAGTCGCTACCAAGATCACAAATGTAGAAGAAACCGTGTCTACGGTGCAAACAAATGTGATGACTCTCAGCGTCGATCTTGATGCACACAAGTCTTTCTCCACTTCTGTTTTGGATGCTCTCAAAGAGGGGGAAGAAAGAAAGATAGCTGAACAAGCAAGGGTAAAAGCAGAGGAAGCTGAGCTGCTGCTGAAAGAAAAAGAATTTGAACGTGCAATGATGGAACAGAGGATGAAGTTAGAAGAACAACAGAGAGAAGACCAACGAGCTCGCATTGAACAGATGGAGAAACTAATGGCCATGACGATAAAGAAAGTTGAGTCTCTTGAGAAGCCAAAACCTCCACCAGATGCTCTGAACTAAGGTCACTCTCTATCATTTTCTTTACCATGATTCTGAAATGATTTCTCTAAACTTGTAATTGCAAAATCATATATGAAATCATCAGAATCATGACAAAATCTTATTATTTAAATTTTGATTTTCCGAGTGTGAACAATAGTTGAAATACACTCTCTGTGTACTCAACGAATCAGAATCCGGAATGATAAACCAGGGATGTTTAAATGGTTGCTGAATGATTTGCTTGTAATAATTTTTTTTTTTAAAAAAAAGGACTTAAAGCAAAGAAAGACTCTGAGATAGTGTGTCTAGAAATTTCCTTGTAACTCAGAACTTCTAAGCTAAGTCTCAGCAATCCCTAATAAGCTTTGATCACACCAAAAAGGGGGAAATTGTTGGGAAAATATTCATGAATTACCCTTAGGATCTCATTGTAAAAGGTTTTGTTGGATCAAACCTTAGTAGATGGTTGATCATTGCTGAACATTAGCATAGCTTAGCAACTTATGTAATGTCCTGTATAGGGTAAACATCGAGTTGTAATAGAATAGGCTGCTTGGAAGTATCTCAGCAAACATCAAAGAATGCATAAGGAATACTGCTAGCAAAAACAGAATGCTAAGGAATCAGCAGTTGACAAACACGTCCTAAACTGCTGAAGATGCTAGCAAACCAAAGTCAGAATAGCAGACAAAGCACTTGCTGCGCACTAAGTCCAGAAGTATGCTGAAAGAGATCCAGCATCCCGTACCAGTAGAAGCGCAGCAAAGCAAACCTGAACAACTGCTACACCGCCATTCTGACCAACACGCAACAATTAGCCATGTCAGAAGTAGGACGAAAAAGCCTGTGCAAAAGCAGAAAAGTTAGTAAAAAGCTACCTACATTTAAGGAGAAAGATCCGTTGTTTCTAAACGGATCTGTCGACTCAAACTTCGAGGACACGACTATAAAAGGCAAGTCAAAGGAAGATGCAGGTACTGTTCACTCTCAAACCAAAACTCGATATACGAAAGATTCTAAAAAGCAAAAAAGGCAAGAGAGCAGTCCAGTTGGAAGGTATAATCCGGAGATATCAAAAGGCCTTCCACATTCTGAGTGTCTCACTACACGTCTGACATTCTTCTGAGAGATTCTTGAACTGGTTCAAGAATCTTCAATTATTGGGATCACTTTCTTTTTAAGGAAAGCATCCAGCAGTCAATTTCTTTTGAAGAAATTGATTAAGGCGGGCATTGAAGCCGAAAACACACGATAGTTCGGAGGGAACTTTAAACTCTTCCAAGCGAGTGGTGAAAGCGAGTTTTACGAAGGTGCGCCCTTGCTGGACATTGAGTCCAAAAATATGCTGAAAGAGATCTAGCATCCCGTACCAGTAGAAGCTCAGCAAAGCAAACCTGAACAACTGCTACACCTCCATTCTAACCAACACGCGATGATTAGCCATGTCAGAAGTAGGACGGAAAAGCCTGTGCAAAAGCAGAAAAGTTAGTAAAAAGCTACCTGCATTTAAGGAGAAAGATCCATCGTGTCTAATCGGATCTGTCGACTCAAACTTTGAGAACACAGCTATAAAAGGCAAGTCAAAGGAAGATGCAGGAGCTGCTCACTCTCTAACCAAAAACTCGATATACGAAAGATTCCAAAAAGCAAAAAGGCAAGAGAGCAGTCCAGTTGGAAGGTATAATCTAGAGATATCAAAAGGCCTTCAACATTCTGAGTGTCTCACTACACGTCTGACATTCTTCTGAGTGATTCTTGAATTGATTCAAGAATCTTCAATCATTGGGATCACTTTCTTTTTAAGGAAAGCATCCAGCAGTCAATTTCTTGTGAAGAAATTGATTAAGGCGGGCATTGATGCGGCTAAAAGTTCAATCAAAATTAAACTCCTAGCTACACAAGAATAAAATTTGTCAAATCCAGGTCCTTCTTCCCTTCGCCCGCTAGAATACCGAGATACTATGGCAAAGTCTTATAACTAGGCAAAAAATAAGTCGTTGAATGATTTCTATCAACTAGGCAAAATAGTAATCTATCCTAAGCAATAGCAACACATCAAAAATCATTAATCAATTATCAAACAAAACACTTGACAACAATCAATTTCACCAAGGTAGGAAGAAAAAGTACCAAGTATAACAATGAGATAAGAGTGAATGTTGAAGGAACATCAAATGTGTGCAAATTCGATCGAATCGTGATGTAAACCAATTTTTAATTCCTAGGAGATTGAGCAATCGACCCTACACTCGTTAACCCCTTGTCACGGCGAGCTAACGGTTGATGATACTAAGACTTGCAAACAGTCACGTTATTAAGCCCTAGACCACTCCAAATAGATCGTCAATTATTGCCCTACGACCTAGCACCACACATGGATTGGAACTAAAATCGTATGAATCTACACTATTCACGATGATTCCGCCCGCGTGTTGGCTGCAACGTTCACGTCAAATACCCCCTAGGTTGGCTATTACCTACACCTAAGAGATAAAGAACAAGATCTAGTGCAATTCAAGCTCTCAAAGGAAAGTAAACAATCATCAACCAATCTCATCTCAACACATTATCCCTCCAATCAACATTCACAAAAGAAATTAGTTCCTCATACCTTCAATTACGTACAATACAATAGAGAAAGTAATAGAATCCATTACAAAATTGATAGGTCTAGCGTTGATCTTCCTCAATAGCTTTCCTTGGACTCAATCTACCTCTTGCTCATCCTTGATCTTCACCAAATTTGGAGGAATGTGGCCTAGATCACCTTGAATGTGGATGGAAGTGGTTGAGGAAGGATATAGAGAGAATTCTAGGAGCGGTTATGTAAAATCTGACCAAAAGTTCTTAACATAAATGAATTTCCCCCTTTTATAGACAAGCAAACAGGGCCTCGGATCGCCCGGTCGAAGTATGGCTCGCCCGCTCGAAGCTGGAAACCGCCAAAAAAATGCTGGAAAAACCGCCCAGGCTCGCCCGGTCGAAGTGGCTTGACCGAGCCACCTATCTGTTGGCCTGGCTCGGCCGATCTAGCCCTCTGTCCGGCCTTGCTCGGCCGGTCGAGCTCTCTGTCCAGCTTGGCTCGGCCGGTCCTGCTCTGCTCGGCCGGTCGACGCCTCCAAACTCCAAACACGTGCAATTTTCCTCCAAAACTCCACCAAAAATGCTCGTTTATGCCCAAAACCTATCCTACAACATTCAAAACACGAAAACACAACCAAAATACGACAAAAACATATGATACGGGAGTAAAATAGCCACAAACAAGCATGCACACACATCGAAATATGGGTCATTTTACGCACGTATCATAATCCCCCAAACTTAAACCTTTGATTGTCCTCAATCAAAACAAAGTAAAGCTATTAATCTACCTCATGCAATACCTCATAGCTCATCAAAGTTATCGTAGCATGTTCAAGTAAAACGAGATTATCACCTAACTTTGTAACAAGGTTAATGCTAAGGACATGAACCACTCATCAAAAATGGATACAAGAAACGAAAGCACTCCCTCACGTGTTTAGGGATGATGAGATTCACACAATCACAAGATATGGAGCTTGATTTCCATAGGCTTGCATCCATTCTCACCACTATTCTACAACGAGTTAGTTTCTAGAATCAAAAAGGTCTTTTCACGGGTTGTAACGTGGCTAACTAAAAGGTGGGTGGTTTTGGGCCAAAGTGACTAAACTTCTCAATTTCCCAAAACCCCCAAACTTGTTCATTTCACAACACATTTTTTTTTCTTTTTTTTCTTTTTCTTTTCTCTTTTCTTTTCTTTTTCATCTTTTTTTTTTTCAAATGCACCATCATTCATTCATTTTGTCGGTGCCTCTTTTCCCAAACACTTGCACCAAAATTTTGTAGGTGCTCATTTTTCTAGGATTCAAACCAATCCTTTATTCCATATCTTTCATGCGTCAACATTTCCCATCAATACACATTCAATCAATTCCCAACCCAACTCTCATCACCGTATTCACCCTCATACACTCTTTCCCCCCAAACTTGGTCCTAATCATATCAAAGAAGATTCACCAAATAAGCTCAATCACGGGGGTCAAAGATAAGAAAGGCAAAATTATGATACAACCCACCTTATACTCCCGGTGTGAAAGGTAGGACTAAGAAACGATGGCCTAAGATCATTTTCTAGCTACACACTCATGCCAATAGATAAAGAACGTATGCAAGTTCTAGATCTCGTACTCTCAATCTTGCCACTCACAATCGAAATAGATATGACAATATCATGGCTCAAACCTCACAGATTTTTGTCAAGTCCTATGCATTAACCATATACAAAACTCGGCAATGCAAAAGTTAAACTTAAAGCATGCTTTGAAAACCAGATTCCGCCCTATCATTAGTTGAGGTAAACATCAAACTCCACTAAGTAAATCATGATTAAATCTCAAGCCTCTCATTTGGGTTCATCACACACACACAAGCACACAACAATCCTAACAACAATCTACATGCAATAAAACAATTGAAATGAAACTAAATGGTAGGAGAAAATGATAGAAAACGTTACCCATCGGCACACACGATCAAACCGCTCTCCAAGACCTTATTGGTACCTACTCACATCAACAAAAACACCACCAAACTATTGAGCATAAACAAGCCAATAAAGCTCTCATATCCACCAAACTATCCACAAACCAAATATCAACAATGATAAGATCATATCCAATAGTTCCACCATTCAAACCAAACCAATAATCCAAACCACAAACCATGCATAATAGGAAGTATTCAATCATGCCAACTCATTAATAATTCCATCTACAATCACAATCAAACAATCCTCAACCATATTCACTTCCAAAACCTCTTTCCACCATCATTCCACTATCCAAAATCTATACACATAAATCATTTTTCCACTAGCTCCACCAAACATACCATCAAAACCAATGTTCAACAAACAAATCCATTCAGCAAACTCAAACCCATGAAAATATCCATATATATCATCAAGATGAGCATAATCCACAACATTCATCCAAGGTAGAATATCAATATAGATACAACCAAATCGAATCAAATCCAATAAAGGGTCAATATCCAACAACTAAACTAATTTCAAGATAAATGGTAGGAGATGGAGAAGAATAAATCGAGGCACCGGCTACCGGCACATCCCCCCAAACTTAGTCAAGTGAGACTAAGTTTGCAAAAATGGTGGACGGTGCATCGTCACTCCTCTCGATCTTGTAGTTCCTCCTACAAACACAAAACCAAACAAACTAGACATTTATTCAAAATCAAAGCAACTAGAAGCAATTAAACGAAAGAAGGAAAATTGGTTGGGTTGCCTCCCAACAAGCGCTTCCTTAACGTCGGTAGCTAGACGACCTTACCACATCACCCATTATCAAAAATCGTGTGGGTTTTTATTACACCTTTCTCCCTTAATTTGCATTTACTTGGGAGCAATTTGTCCAAGGCAATTTTTCTTTCACCCCTATCATCTCTCCAAGGAAGGTTGCATGTCTTGACAAACTCGACTATAAAAGGTGGTGATTCCTTCTTTGATTTGATCTCTAAGGCATCATCTAATTGAATCCAAAGTATATAAGTCTCAACTTGTCCCCTATTTGAATCAATCATCAACATCTCATCATTTCCTTTCCCGATCAAATCATACGATTCATCTTCTATCTCTCCTAGAATCACCTCATTTTCCCTCTTATCTATCACTAATGAAGGAAAAACGAACACCATATCACCACTTGGGCCTCCCGACATAATTTCCTCATCTTGTTGTACCAAGGTCGGGACTTTTTGCAACTCCTCAAGTGAGAGTATCTCAAGAGCACCATTCTTTTCATCTTCAATGACTTGCAACTCCTCCTTGGTGTCTTCATTATCTTCATCTTCTTGGAGTAAAGATTCTCTTTCATTCTTTGGTTCTTTCTCTTGAATCACCTTTACTCTTGTATCTTGAAATCTCACTTCCTTAAGTACCATTACCGCATCCTCACATTCATCTTCCAAAATTTCTTTGTCAATCGGATATTCTTCCACTTGAGGTTCCTCACTCACCTTCTTCAAGATATCGGTTAGTTGCATTCTTAACTCCAAAAGCCTTCCCTCAAGCTTATCCGGTTTCCTCTCCAAAGCTTCTTGAGATGCTCTTGCTTCTCTAACTCTTTCATGATCATGGCTACCTCATTCATCAAAATGAACTCTTGTTATGGATGGATTCCAAGTATGATTGTCATAATGTCTACAAGGAGAGTATCCATTAGATAAGGGATAGTTCATGTTGTTCCGGAAGTCACAATTCCCCCACTTATCTCCATATCTTTCATCTCTAAGCTCCACATCTTCATATCCCCAACTAGACTTCATAGTGTGGTCATGTCTCCTCTCTTCCATCCATGGGTAGCTACTATTCGACATTTCTTCAAATACCAACCGAAGTGGCCTCCGTGGTCTTTGTCTCTCCATCATCTTTGCTCTTATCTCATCCAATTCTTTTTGGAGATTGTTAAGCCTTTCCGAGTGAATTCCTCGATGGTTCTCCATTTGACTCCTACCAAAGATCAACAAACTCAAAGTACCGACATATACAAAAACAAACAACAAATTATTCACATAAGCAAAAACACAAACACCTACCCTACAAGCTTCACTTTTCCCCCAATATCTAACAACCTACTTAATGAAGTCCCCGGCAACGGCGCCAAAACTTGATGCGGCTAAAAGTTCAATCAAAATTAAACTCCTAGCTACACAAGAATAAAATTTGTCAAATCCAGGTCCTTCTTCCCTTCGCCCGCTAGAATACCGAGATACTATGGCAAAGTCTTATAACTAGGCAAAAAATAAGTCGTTGAATGATTTCTATCAACTAGGCAAAATAGTAATCTATCTTAAGCAATAGCAACACATCAAAAATCATTAATCAATTATCAAACAACACACTTGACAACAATCAATTTCACCAAGGTAGGTAGAAAAAGTACCAAGTATAACAATGAGATAAGAGTGAATGTTGAAGGAACATCAAATGTGTGCAAATTCGATCAAATCGTGATGTAAACCAATTTTTAATTCCTAGGAGATTGAGCAATCGACCCTACACTCATTAACCCCTTGTCACGGCGAGCTAACGGTTGATGATACTAAGACTTGCAAACAGTCACGTTATTAAGCCCTAGACCACTCCAAATAGATCGTCAATTATTGCCCTACGACCTAGCACCGCACATGGATTGGAACTAAAATTGTATGAATCTACACTATTCACGACGATTCTGCCCGCGTGTTGGCTGCAACGTTCACGTCAAATACCGCCTAGGTTGGCTATTACCTACACCTAAGAGATAAAGAACAAGATCTAGTGCAATTCAAGCTCTCAAAGGAAAGTAAACAATCATCAATCAATCTCATCTCAACACATTATCCCTCCAATCAACATTCACAAAAGAAATTAGTTCCTCATACCTTCAATTCCGTGCAATACAATAGAGAAAGTAATAGAATCCATTACAAAATTGATAGGTCTAGCGTTGATCTTCCTCGATTGCTTTCCTTGGACTCAATCTACCTCTTGATCTTCCTTGATCTTCACCAAATTCGGAGGAATGTGGCCTAGATCACCTTGAATGTGGATGGAAGTGGTTGAGGAAGGATATAGAGAGAATTCTAGGAGCGGTTATGTAAAATCTAACCAAAAGTTCTTAACATAAATGAATTTCCCCCTTTTATAGACAAGCAAACAGGGCCTCGGATCGCCCGATCGAAGTATGGCTCGCCCGATCGAAGCTGGAAACTGCCAAAAAAATGCAGGAAAAACCGCCCAGGCTCGCCCGATCGAAGTGGCTCGACCGAGCCACCTATCTGTTGGCCTGGCTCGGCCGGTCCAATTTGGCTCGGCCGGTCGAGCCCTCTGTCCGGCCTTGCTCGGCCGGTCCTGCTCCGCTCGGCCAGTCGAGCTCTCTGTCCAGCTTGGCTCGGCCGATCCTGCTCTGCTCGGCCGGTCGACGCCTCCAAACTCCAAACACGTGCGATTTTCCTCCAAAACTCCACCAAAAATGCTCGTTTATGCCCAAAACCTATCCTACAACATTCAAAACACAAAAACACGAAAACACAACCAAAATACGACAAAAACATATGATACGGGAGTAAAATAGCCACAAACAAGCATGCGCACACATCGAAATATGAGTCATTTTACGCACGTATAGGGCATTGAGGCCGAGAACACACGATAGTTCGGAGGGAGCTTTAAACTCTTCCAAGTGAGTGGTGAAAGCGAGTTTTACGAAGGTGCGCCCTTGACTCAACCGGAGCCACACCAGGAAAGTCCGGAGTATCGAAAGATAGCCGTAAAGCAGACAGACCTACCGACGGCTGATTGCTTAACAGGAAAGGCAAATCTTTGTACACCGTATACTTTCTAGTAAAATTCTTAGCGATTCGGCTAAGGAGTGGACGTAGATCATTTGATCGAACCACTATAAATTGTGTGTTGTCTTGTTGTTAATGCTTTCTGAGCTAGTATGTTTTAAAACCTAGTGACCGAGTTGCTAGTGTATAACTGAAAAAGGTAACCTAAGTAAACTTTAACTAAAATAGAGTTGAGAATAATCTAAATACAAGTAAACACAATCTATTCCGATGCACTTCGTGCGTGTACTTTATTGTAACCACGACTCTGATCATAAGGGACCAACAAGCTCTGACAAGCTATTTAATAATATAACAATCATAATACTTTCAGTATATAAATCCATCACCTGGGGTGCCTACTTTTCTCAGCTTCTTAGCACATGCGGCAGTTTTAGCTGGTGGAATGATAAGAAAGCTGTCTTCTGTCATAATATCCACTATCTTCTTGTCAAAACTGTCCTCTCCTTCATCATCACCATCGTTTCCATTATCTCTTTGGAGTGAGATGTAGACTGGATCCTTAGGCGGAAAGAAATCTGATGGCACAAGGTCTTCCCCTTCTCTGTTGCGACCTAGCAACCCTTATATAAGGTAACTGACCTTTAAGCCAAAACTTACATTTGAGGAGAACTTTCCCTTTTCTTCAATTAGATCGTTCTTCTTTGCATTCTCCTACAGCCGCTCAAAGATGTACTCAGCCCAGTTTCCACCTGGACAATTGTCGAGAGCCATCATCAAGGCGTGTTTGGGCTGGCTTAGTTCGGAGAAGGATCCAACGCTGCAGTAAATCATCCGAAGGGCAATTTCACTGAAAATTTTGTAAAATGGCTTCAATTCAGAAACCTTTGTCCTTTGATATCTTCCCTCTTCCATGCATTCCAGTGCTTCTTCCTCACTTCTTTGTCTTCCTCATGATAAGTAGCAATATGAACATTAGTTTTGGGTAGATGAAGGTGTTTGGCAATGAGATCGGGATAAACCCTTATAGATTTCTGCATGAACTTTGTCGTGAAGAATCTTCGATCCTTGTCGATTATTGCGTACATGTAGAAATCAGCGACGCGATGGGGTTTAAATCTTTTGGGGGATGCTGTCAGAAATCGTAGAAGATATTCCTTAGAGAGTTTCTTGACTAGCTCCTTTACAATCTCTTTGTCTTTAGAGATTGACCCATTTTCTCTCCAATTCAAAATCTTTTCTTTAGTAACTTGCGATGCCCGAAGATATCTTTTGTCAATTCCGTAAGACAGAACATCGTCTCTCATGATTCGGACCATATCAACATGTGGCGTATCTTCTGTGACTATAACCGGCTCGATGTCGTCGGAAGTGTTGGGACTTCTATTTTTGTGGGCCTGCTGCTTTTTACCCATGGTAATTGAGAGCAATGTAGTTGATTGAGGGTATTAACATTTGAAGGTGCTCGGATTTGTGAAAAAAAATCACAGAGTGATAATTGTGAAAGATCATGATCGATAGGGTTTAGTGGGGTTTTGATCTATTGGAATCCACGGATGGGATGATAACCCACTTTATTCGATCAATGACTTTACCGAAGGCAGACGTAGATGGTGTCTGTTCCTATCCTATCATGGCGTCCGAGATGCGAGTGGGTGAGGTGACGTGGCTCCGCATGACTTGCCATGACTCAGGCTAGCATTGAATGTGGCTTTCAGCCGACTGCTCTGGCAAATTCATATTTTGCGCCTAACACCAATGACAGTTTTCCTTATGTACTTGCTTTAGCAAACTGTTGAAACCGTTCATTGCTTTCCTTTATGAGAAATTGTTCCCTCCTCAGAACTGCACAGAAAAAGAAAATTGATCACCTTCTTAACCTGATCTTCGGTGTGACCGTATAGAGACTCTGAGCTCTAGCCTTTAGACCCATTGACAACATGTCTCTTTGGGTGACCTGATGCAGTGGTTGAGCAATGAATGTCGACTTGACATTTCTGACTCAGAGTCACAAAGAGTCTTTTCTTACATTGAATTTACCCGTTGCCCTTTCGATTCATTCACAAATCTGTTTATAAAGTTCCTTTCATCGAGTTATTGGATATCATCTCCTTTAAGCTCTTTGCTTCATCAATTCTCTAAGTTCTTAAAAAAAATGGCTGCTCCTTGGAATATTCCGGAAGACCTGTCGAGGATCACCGTTCATAGAAACAAGATCCTTGATATTCAAGGACTGTTTGCAAAATATGCGAGGACTCCGGTTGTGTATAATAAGGTGATGGAGAATACGTGGGTGTGTGGGTTGGAACATTTTGTGACAGATGACTACCTTGCAGAAGCATTCGAGCTGCCTCACAGAGGAAAACCGGTCATGGATTATTGGATGGAGGAGAAGGCGCCGGAGTGGTCAGTTTGGCCAAAATGGAGATCAACGAACATCAGTTTCGATCAAACTGTGCCTGCTGGGTTCCTCAAGCCTCAATGTATGGTGTCCTTCGACATCATCAACTTGATGGTGGTTAGTAATCTGATCATAGAGACTAACTTTTCACCACCTATCTGAAAGGTGATGATGGCGTTTGAAGATCAAGCTGAGGTGGACTGGGAAGCATTCTTCTTTGATCGCCTGAGATGTGCCATGCAGAACGTGCTTGAAGTCCCTATCCCTTACGACATGCATCTCAACTGGCTCCTGGAGAAGCGGATCCCATTTTTCAGGGATTACAGCATCCTGAATGTGGTTGCGTCAGACTATTATCCCATGAGATGATGTAGACTTCTTCCAATTGCCTATGACTGCCGACTTCTTCAGCCTTTTGCCTCCCAAAATAATTTGAATTGATGTATTTTATCCCCCTTTTTTTATATGTACTCTGCACCATCTTTTGTCATCAATGAATGGTTGTCCCTTTATCTTTAAGATCTTCTGCAAACTGAATTTATCATACTTCCATCAGATGATAGCTCACTAACATGCGTTTGTCACCTTTCGAACTGTCGAACACATGTCCACATTTTACTGATACACGGAAGTTGTTGAGCATTCAATGTTGACCTTTTAGATTCTAAATCTAAATCGTGGAGCGTTGTGTCTTCATGAAACGCCGTATCTTCCATTTAAGAGGATAGTCATCATCTCGAATGTCGCACGATTTTGTCTATAAGTACACCTTCTTCAAGACATTGATAAGCACACAAACAATTATCTCCCAGATCTTTGAGGAATAATCTTCAGTTTACTCATCAAACAATATGACTTATGTGGGTGATATCTCCATCGAGCGTACCTCAATAAGGTTGGATTGGAGGTCTAATATTGGACTAATCATCGGGTGTTCAGCGGATGGAGGGTTTGGATGCAAATGGTCTTGAAAAGTTTGTGACTCGAAAGCCTTTCAAATTCCAAGAGGATATGCTGAAGATGTTCGCCCTCAATAGCTATATTTCAAAGGAAAACAAGATCTTTGGCAACATCAACGGCCATCAGATTCGCTGGTCTCCTGAGTCCTTCCTCGTCTATTTTGGGCTCCCTCGTGGTGGTACACTAGTCATGGACTGCTTCAAGCATAAAACGGCGCCCGAATGGTCTGCTTGGCAAAGATGGAGGGATGTTGATGTCGATTTCCACCTGACGGGCACATCAAATTGGTTGAAGCCCCGTTATCGCTTGACTTTCTACATAATGAATCACATGACCGTTGCCAATCCTTTATCGGACAAGGACTTTTCTCCACCAGTTTGGAAGGTTATGATGGCCTTTGATGAAGAGGAGGAGGAGGTCGACTAGGCTTGCTATGTATTCGACCAAGAGCGAGAAGCCTTCGAATTTCTCACTCACATCCCAGTTCATCATGGGATGCGACTGAGCTGGCTTCCGGAGCAGGAGATTCTGTCCCTTGTTCAAGGTTGGACCAACATCAAGGACTCCGACTTCTATCCTCCAAGGCGTCGTCTCCCTCGCTGATCGAAATTCATCTTTTTCTAGAAACTTCTTTTGTACATTTTTTTTGAATTTATGTTGATGTAATGCACTCTCTCTTATGAATGAAATCAAAATGTTTCATCTTTCCAATCTTGAGTCACAGTGTTTGATAACATAAATGTCTTAACTATACAAGTCATACGGTTTGACATGATGCAGTTTTAATCTCTATCTCTTGAGATCTCATCAAACTCTAGAAGTCCTAGTTTGATGCATAGCTCCCTGAATCGAGCCTCAAGTTGTGGTTTGGTGAAGATATCCACCAACTGGTCCTACGTCTTAATGTATTCCACCGAGACATCTTCTTTCTCGACATGATCTCGAATGAAATGATGACGAATATCAATATGCTTCGTCATTGAGTGTAAAACTGGATTCTTCGAAATACAAACTGCGATGTTATTGTCACAGTAAATGGGAACACATCCAGTTTCTATTCCATAATCCTTAAGCTGCTGCTTTATCCAAAGCACTTGAGCACAACAACTGGCTGCTACTACATATTCAGCCTCAGTGGTTGACGTGGCCACCGAATGTTGCTTCTTGCTTAACCAGCTAATCAGTTTATGACCTAAAAACTGACAGGTTCCACTTGTGCTCTTTCTATCAATTTTGTAGCCTCCAAAATCTGAATAAGAAAATCCATTCAGCATACATCTGTTTTGGGATACCAGATACCTAAAGACTCTGTCTTTTTAAGAAATCTCACAATCCTCTTAGCTGCTTCCATGTGGGACTTCTTGGGATTTGCCTGGAATCTTGCACACACTCCCACAATGTAAGATATATTGGGTCTACTGGCAGTTAGATACAGCAGTGACCAAATAATCCCTCTATAAGCAGTTGGATCGATAGGATCTCCTTCTTCATCAAGAGTGATCTGAGAACTGTGCTCATAGGAATCCTTAGACACTTCGTCTTCTCCTGACAAAATTTATTGATAAGATCATGTGTATACTTCTTCTGACTAATGAGGATCCCTTCAGCCGACTGATCAACTTGCAATCCAAGGAACTATGTCATTCTGCCCATCATTCTCATCTGAAATTTGTTCTACATCAACTGGGCAAACATCTCTCATAACTTGGTGTTTTTGTTGCCGAAGACAATGTCGTTTACATATATTTGAACAAGCAGAATGTCCTCTCCATCCTTTATCTTGAACAGGGTTCGGTCGATCGCACCCTTCTCAAATCCATTCTTGAGCAAAAACTGGGAGAGAGTTTCATACCATGCTCTAGGTGCTTGCTTCAAACCATACAAAGCTTTCCTTAGCTTGTACACTTGGTTTCCTTGCTCGAAACCTGGGGGTCGTTCGACGTAGACCTCTTCCTTTAATTCTCCTTTAAGGAAGGCACTCTTCACATCCATTTGAAGAACTGTGAAGTCATGGTGGGCAGCATATGCCAAAAATAACCGAATGGCCTCCAGTCTGGCACTTGGAGCAAAAGTCTCGTCGAAATGAATTCCTTCGCACTGAGCGTAACCTTTGGCAACCAATATCGCTTTATTCTTTACGATGGTGCCAATCTCATCTCTTTTATTCTTAAAGACCCACTTAGTACCGATCACGTACTGATGTGTTTGTCTGTCCACCAGATGCCACACATTGTTGCGACTGAATTCTGCCAATTCTTCTTGCATCGCATTGATCCAATCTGCTTATTGAAGAGCTTCTCCAATCTTCACTGGTTCGACTTGAGAAATGAAGCAAGACATCAAGGCAGTTCCTTGTCTTGTTCGAAATGGATTGCCAATTTCATTCAGGATAGCTTCAACAGGATGATCTCTTAGCCAACTAAGCTTCTTCACAGGTACGGCTTTAGCTAGAGCAACTGGAGTCTCAGAAACTGCTGGAGGTTTTTGATGAGATGATTGTTGGTCCCGGTTTTTCAGAGTATAAACGTTACGATACGCAGCGG